>JAUEKX010173439.1:0-11078 GCA_031834005.1 Dendronotus venustus
CATGCACTGAAGAAAATGTGTAAGCAGACTGGCTGGAAATCAAGGGGGAGATCCTAACAGAATCCGTAGACGTTAAATGTTGAATAAAAGTGCTCAACCCAAGGGGTGATAGATAGATTTTAGTTGTAGTTTTATTGGGGTTTGGTACCCCGTATGATGAAGCACACACGCTTGAGACAGATGAACAGAACGACCAATGGATACACCACAACAATAATAGCCATACCACCATACTTCACACCTCCGTCAAATAGATTATATAGAACCAGAAATCACCACGCCGGCAAATTTATCCCACCCCACACACGCACAAATTAATGTCTACAAAAACAGCTTTTTTCCAAGAACCATCGTTGATCGGACCAATCTGCCAAACCAGACAATCAACAGCTTGTCGATCTTGACCTTCCAGTAAGATTAACGTAGAAATGATCAGTGCCAAAAGACGAACTGATCATTTCTACTTCCATCTAATGAAACACTTGTACCTTTCTTGAATATTTCTTAATATTCCAGTGCCTGCTCCCTCATTATTGTTTAGCAAGATTAACGTACTTCTATGCGTGTAGCCTAGTGTGATTGATAATGTGTGTTTTCGTTGATCATTTGAATTTGAACATCTGCGTCATGGGCAGTTCAGTAATGCTTCCTAGATCTTAAAATTAAAAGGGATACGATAGCATACGATTGGTGTTTGGTACACCTCACACTTACATTGACCCTGCCTTATCCTTATCCATTGCTGTTGCTGTTGTTGTCGGTGTGATTGCTGTTGCTGTTGTTGTTGTTGTTGTTGTTGTCTTGTTGTTGTTCCCGACTCTTCTTCAGCTTTCCTTACACCACCACTACTAATACTACTACCACAATGTTGTTGTTATCATGTAGGTCACGGCACGTCTACCATTGCCATGTCCAGCAGTGGTGCTGATTGGTGTGTGTCCTGAACATCCTGCCAAACACACGCACGAAAGATCTTCACATTGTATTGTGATTGTGAGTACATGTAGAGATTTAGTTCTAGATATAATTATAATAGTGTTGTTTTGTTATTCAATGCCTTATAAATGGTCAGTGTCGAATATCCCAGTGCCTGCTCCCCCAATCTTGTTTAGTATGATAATTATTGTGGCGTCAAGAGCCTTGTGGTCAGTGTATCCGGATCCGCCCGGAGATCGAAGAGTCCAGGGTTCGAATCCTCATTGGGTCCAACGTTGAGTCCTTGGGAAAGACTGGTTTCGCAATTTTCCTTATTCCATTGGAGACGGGTGTTAAATTCGGAGGTCCCGCTGGCGTTGTCTTCGTCCGAAAAAAATTGTATATTTATTATGCGACTGACAGACAGCATAATATTATAGTCTGATGTGTTATATAATGTTTTGCTGGGGATAAATGTGGTATTGTGAAGCACTTATACATAGCATCGTTGGTGATGACCGTGGATAAGCGCTATATAAAAAATTGCTGTCATTTAAGTTATCATACTCCTCGGACATTGATGGAACGCCAGGTTCGATCCTTCATTCATACATGCAGGTTTCCTCCAGCTCGCTTGCAGTCAGACCAGTAGCCCCCCTAGTAATTTTCCTTAGCAGGTTCACTTGCTTTTAGATTTAGATTATGTGATGGAGGTCCACGCACTGAATGGCCATGAAAGGTTAGATAAACATTATTATTTACCGTTGCTAAGAACCTAAATTAAGCGGCCCATACACGATCAATTTTATTGCGCATTCCTGGTTACACAATGATATACAAATGACAATATGTAGGTTGCTAATACAGCTCAATCCGCAAGTCATCAATATCGCCCATACACGGTCAATTCAATTGTCAATTCCGAGTACATAGCTTAGCCTACTGACAATTAAATTGATCGTTTATGGGCCGCTTTAGAACATCGTCCATTAAAATCAAACTATGATGATGTCGCCAAATGTTTTTTGGGTGTCCATTGATTCTATGATGTGAATTTTGACATTGACTTCCGACCTCCCGTCTCAGATGAGAGCATATAGCGCTTATCCACAGCCATCTCCAATAAGCTATTCACGATACCACATTTATCCCCATCGGCGAGACGTGCGGCCTGTTAAGCGGGCGGGGGGCGCGTATACAATATTTCTGACAAATAGTACGCCAGGTGGACCTCTGAAATTTACATCCGTCTCTCATAGGATTAGGATGGGGAAATGGTATAAAGTCTTTTATTACTACTACTAGGGGTATGTGGTCGAGAGATCTGGTGATCGCCTCTGAGTCTGAGCAGAAAGGACGCGGGTTCAATCCCAGGCACATTTCTTCAGATTTTCAGATTTTCACACTCCCCTGATCTATCGGAGATGGACGATAAAATCAGAGGTCCCGTGTACAACTTGGCAGAGTTGGAAATCGAAAATAAAAGGCCATAATGCCGCTGCCCAGACAAAATTCATACCAATTCTGCCGTGAGAATGAAGAACCTAACTAGTACTATAGTATATATTTCTGATGATTCTGACATTTTGGTATCTCTGCATTCGCAAAAAAAATGTGCATCTTTCTATATAATCCATACGGATTTTTATTCATAAACACAGTATGACAATCATTTTGATTGAATTTAAAAACAGATGGCAATCATTTGATACAAACAGTTTTCTTCAATTTGTGAGAAACATTTTGCATATACTAGGTTCTTCATTCTCACAGCAGAATTGGTCTAGTGTGCAATGTGTACCGATAGTTGGCAGAAATTATTCACTGCACTTCCCCTTGATACATGTAGGTTATATCTCCAAAAGCTATAGTAATTAATATAATTATTATAACACAAGGATTTATCAAAAAAGTAACCCAAAGCGATTCATCAAGTTTTTTGAAAACATTTATTTACATAATAATTATACACAACAAAATTTCAATTTCAATATATCTGTTTTTGACATAGTGAAATACAACAAAATAACCATATATCAGAAGTAGTTACTTATGAATGAAATATTCATATTAAATTAAAGCTCTCTATCTAGCATACCCTTATTTATCCCATGGACAATAAGATAAATGCTATGCTGTTATTGCATACCAGCCAGCCAGGGTTATCTTTGAGGAGAAATAAAATCTGGATTAATCAAAATCGACCTAACTAAACCTACCTACCGGGAAATTCAAAAGGAGAGATACCAACCGAACCAGTTGGGTAACGTCACATGCTATAATACTACATGGTAGTAATAGTAACCTGCAACAGACATCTAGTGTGTGCACTAACACCACACAAAGGCTGTACATACATATAGCTGCTATCTATCAGGGGTGTAAAATGGCAAATATAACAATAGTCTGAAACATTTCAAATCCCAATGAAAATAGCAATGCGGAAACAAAAACTAACGGTTTTTCAGCCTACTTGGACGGTTAGAAAAGTCTGAAATCAGAGAACATCTGAAATATTTATACCCCTGGAATCTATGTATTCAAAGGAAGGTACAAGCTCTCTAAACTAAATCAAAATTAATCTTCTTTTTTCTAACGATGCATGCATGCACTCTACAAACTCCATTTATCAATAGATACAACTTGACAGCACAAGATACTCACTATCAATTACTACACTACTATTTGACGAGCTAAGATAAAATGAAAGGTAAAACCACCAACAACAACAAATAACACTATTTAACGATGAAGTTGAAATTCAATCAGCCACAACGATTATGAAGGAGTGGTTTCTAATCCTAACTATTCAAGCATTTTCTCATGGCTGTCTTAACAACATGCAGCTGACACTAATAATAATAGACAATTCAGTGTTAGTTGCAGTGATAGTTTTATAGAAGGCCGAGGAAATAGTGGCGACCTGGTCGACATGGAGCAACTCGTCCTCGACTCTCTTAATCAAACAAGATAGACATGTTTAGTATTAAACCGGATTAGAATTCGACACTGAATAAGAATCCCAAGTAAAATTTCAACATTTAAACTTTTTTTGTGTAAACAAACCCGATAAAATTGTAGTTTGAAATGTCACCATAACGAAAACCCTCTGATCTTGTCGGCAGACCGAGTCGCCCCTATATCCACTTCCTTAATAGTTTTTAGAGAGGCTCTTCATCCCCCAAGGATCATATTAGTGCTCAAAAATAGAATAGAGCGTGCTAAAAACAACAGGGAACAGGGGATGTATAAATCTTCGGAGCAAACACAAAAATACGCTACAAAGGAGAGAAGAAATCATTGAGGTCAATTTCCAGATCAATAATACGTTTAAAAGCACAGTGGGCCATTTCCAAACCATTCCCTCACATGCAGCAGTGCAATCACGCCAGCAATAAAAATTTAAGGTGAATAAAATAGAACACGAAAGAAATCCCTCTAACATTACAATTACAATTGTCTGCTTGGATAGTAAAATAATATATGTAATCAGAGGAAATCTGGTGAAAGAATGACACCCCCTGTCATCCACCCAACCATCACAAACTGTTCTGAAAATTGTCGACTTCAGGTAAGGGACTATTATACTATTGACTTCCAATCAATACTTCCCCACAACTGGAACAATTCGAGCAGTTCTGTAAATTGAAATTGCCTGAAATCTGGCAATCAGGCAATTGTCTGAAGATTTACAGGTCTGACCCAACAACCAACACAAACTGTTCTGCCATTCCCTCCCTCCCTCTCTCTCTCTCTCTCTCTCTTCTATCCTATCCCAACAAGACAAGTCACTCAGTCGTCGTGGTAGAAGGAGGAGGGGCTTGTTGCTGGGCCTGAGGCTGTTGGACGACTTGGGGTTGTTGTTGGTAGGCGGCCGCCACAGCGGATCCGAACCCTAGCCCGATGCCGCGGTGCGTGTGGGTGGCCATGCGGGCAAACTCGTACTCCTTGTTGAGCTGGTCAAAGATCTGCTTCTGCTTCTCCTCCTGCTCCCCCTCCTCCTTCGAGCCCGTCGCGTCCTCCTTGATGCCCATCAGCTTGCGGAACTTTTCCTTAGACTTGTCGTCGGCATCGCCAGACAGACCCGTGGCGTGCCACTGGGAATTCACCTCCTGCAGACAAAGACACAAGAAAAATAGGTAAATCATTTATATAGCGCTTATTTTATCCACCGTCTTCACCATGCTCTAAGCCAAGCGCTGTACAATGTACAAATCCCCCGACAGGCCAATATTTCCTTCTCAACTCCTCGGGGAGCATACAGTGCGAGCTGCTGTTGAAAGAGCGTCGATACTAGCAATCGAACCAACACTGCCTATAGCCAGGTACTGAGCTGGGAAATACTATAAAAGGATCAGGAACTTTGGCAAGCAGGTGATCAACCCACGTACAATAAGTCAGTAGTACTTCAATGTTATTTCATTGACTATTCAGTCTCCGACAGTTAAAAAGTCTGAAATCAGACAATTGGCTGAAGATTTATAGGCCTGTTACTAGGAAACCCGTCACCCAGTATTGCATTCGCTCCTCCTCCTCACCTTGTCTTTAGCCTTGGACCACAACAGCTTGCGTTTCTGGACCTGTTCTGCATACTTCATGGGGTTGATGGCTGCTGGGTTGTAGTACTTGGGGATCTCAACACCCGTCTTTTCCGTGGCCTGAGAAAATTTGCAGGGATGAAATTGAAAATGAAAAATAAAAAAAAATATTTAATCTGAATGAAACACATTCATCACATCCCGATGAAAATAGTAATAAAAATATAACGTGAGAGCAAAATACTAAAGTATAGGCTTTTTCATTTTCAGTCCACTGGGATGAAATAAAAGATCTGAAATCAGAGAGATTTACACCTCTGAATTCAGGTGTTAAGTAATTCAGTTTATTCATTTATTGTGTGCGTGAAGCGTGAAGAGTGCACATGAATGAACACGTACAACAGGTTCGGAAATTCTGGCAAAAGCTATTCGTCACTCAGGAGTGTATATATGGCAATTAGAAAAAAGTCTGAAAAATTAATTCATACCCCAATGAAAATAGCAATAATGTGGAAACAAAAACGAAAGGCTTTTTCAGTCCCCTTCATAGTAAAATTGGGCTGAAGATTTACAAGATGTTTCGTCGGGGATAAATATGGCATTGTGAAGCGCTCAGAGCATGGTGATGACCGTGGATAAGCACTATATATAATAAATTACCTCCTTGATTAGTGCCTTCTTCTTCTTACCTCTTTCTGCAGTGCCAGCATGGATTGCATGGCGGCCTGCGTGGCAGTGACTGTCATGGCTGCCAGTGCGGCCGTCGAGGGTAGCACCGTCTCCATGAGGGGGGTCGGGGGTCCGCGGGGCTTGGGCATCGTCTGCTGCAGGCAACCCGCACTCTGGATACAAATGCCAGAACCTGCTCAAACCAAACAAACAAAAAACAACACGACATGATGATATATGGGTTAGTTAGAAGAAGAGTGAGCATACGAGACAAGAAACAAGAAACTTTTCACCAACAAGAGAAAACATACTTTTTTACTAGCAAGAGAAAACATACTTTTCACCAGCAAGAGAAAACATACTTTTCACTAGCAAGAGAAAACATACTTTTCACCAGCAAGAGAAAACATACTTTTCACCAACAGAGAGAGAGAAAAAAGAGAGAGCTGTAGTATAAAAATTGTATTTTCAGTATCGTTTTAGCCATAATGACTACCTTCATATCTCTTTTAACAAAATATATTTTAACGGCTTGCTGCATGATTGAAGAAAAAATGTCGAAACGGCAAAACCTGTACACAAAGAAGAAGCCGTGTAAATAACAAATAGAAAATTAGTCTGAAGCATTTTCATATCCCAATGAAAATAGCAACGTGGAAACAAAACCTAAAAGCTTTTCAGTCCATTTGAGATAGGAAAAAAAAATCTGAAAGAATTGGCTGAAGTTTACAAAGGAAGTTTCAAAGTTCCTGCCTACCTTTATTGGCCAGTACGTCATTCGTGTCTGCCCCGTCCTCGATGGCCTTTATCAACTGTTGCCGCATTTTCTCTTTGAAGGTGAGAGGCTTGGAGAAATTGGAGGAGGGACGGCCAAAGCTGGCACCTGGCTTGATCACTTTGTCCCCAAACTTGATTATCTACAGGAAGAATCGTAGAAAAATAAAGTTTAACTTTGTATTAATAATAATAATAATAATAAAGGATTCTTTTATAGAGCTTTTCGCCGAGGCCTCAAAGCGCTTTCAAGAGTCTTGGAGGGTTAGGCCAAAAGGTTAGCACAGTGATATATTAACCATTACTCTTCATCACTTTGTTGATAAAAAAAAAGAAGAGATTGCTGGTCCAGACCTGTAATTTAATGGCCCATCACAAAAATTGTCTGACAATTGACTTTCAAAAAAAAAAATATTTAAAAATTTCTAATCTTTAGTAAAGAACTGTTAAACAGTCCCTAATAATATGGGATTGTCTGAAATCAGACAATTAAATTGGCTGAAGGATTACAGGTCTGTGCTGGTGTGCTAACATATGAAAGAGAATAATATAATAACTTGATTGAGCTGCGATACTATGATAATGGAATCTTTCTATTCTTACCTTGCCACCGTGATTGGAAGGACTGGGGCTTCGACTGGCTCTTTTTCGGTCTCCCCTGTCTCGACTCCTGCTGCGTTTACTCCTACTCCTGCTCCTTCGTCTCCGACTGTCCCGGCTGCTTTTCTGGTCGCGTCTCCTGTCTCGCCTGTCCCGACTACGACTTCTGCTGCGGCTCTTGCTTCGCCTGCGTTCCCTCTTGTGCTTGTGCCTGTCCTTCGACCGCCTGCGCTCCTTCGATTTGGATCGATGCGAACGACGTCTTCTCTGAATGGTTAATTAAATATGATGAAAACAAATAACAAAAAATACATAGATCTTGTCTTTTTCTTCTTTGCAACAAATGTTAAATACTGGCTTAAGATGAAAGAAGGTAGACCTATTTTCTACAATCTTCCAGTTTCATCTATTTCTTAACACAGGCTTGCACAAAACTTTGTAGTAACCGATGCACAATTTTTTGAAGGTTACGACGTTACAACTAAAAGACTACCTGTAAATGACCTAACACAAAATTGCCTGAAAATTGTCTAGACTTCAGGTAAGGAACAATTATACTATTGACTTCCAATCAATACTGCACAAAAGAGAACAATTCAAGCAGTTCTGTAAATTGAAATTGCCTGAAATCAGGCAATTGTCTTAAGATTAACAGGTCTGTAAAAGACTTTTCAAAACTTACCTCTTTTTTGTGTCGTCTGTCCCTAGAACGAGATCGAGAATGTCGGCTTTTCTCGGAGGACTTCCGTCTCTTCGGGGAAGCAGATCGTGATCTTGACCGTGATCGTGATTCTGACTTTGATCGACTGCGTTTGATCTAGGAGGCAATGGAGAAATATTCATGATAACATAACACAATCCAATATGCTTAAATTAAAGACTAAACAAAAAAACAAAAACTTTCACATTAATCGGTCTGAAAATCTAAACGATAGTTACATAGTTTTAAAGGGACGGGAACAACTTTCTAGCCGTATGAGAAGAATGAAGAGATTTGCATCAAAATCAAAAATTCAGAAGGGAAAAGGGATCAAGACGGAATTGAAAGAAAAAATCAAGGAATTAATTCTGAATGGGAGTTATCCGTCCTAAATTGAGCCTGCACAATGACAATGTTGTGCCATTTCGATACAGATTTCTCCTTTTCGTTAATTTCGAAATGTGAAATGCACAACTGGTAAATATTCAGGTCAATTTTGACTCATTTTCGAATCTGGGGAATTTTTTCTTTTGTTATGAGTCAGCTATCAAATACGCCATGAAGTTGAAATACAATACACATCATGCCCAAAAAAATTCAAACGAGCAGGCGACTTTGTGTAACAACACTTTCGTCACCTTTTTATTGTCTCATTTTCGGGATAAGAATAATTTCTCAACAGTATTCATTCATACATAGTATGACACGTGGTAAGAATATACATTATATCATACTTGTTCTAACACTGGGACATATATCTGCAGACAATTTGGATTACATATCATAATAATAGTAATCATAATATTGATAATACTACTAATACCTCCAACAACAAAAGCATGAACTAGTCTTTGTTTGTTTTGGCTTAGGCACTCAGGTGGTGAGTGCATGCATCTACTTACGCTGGTGGGCAGACTTAGAGGCCCAAACTTACACTGTCAACAACCCTTGGTGGTTCAGAGGTCATGGAGACAGGCCAATAATTACTGGCCCATTCAGTAGCTCAGCTCGTGGTCTGAGTAGAAGGTGAAATACCTATAGTGTGTGTATAGCAAGCAAACGGTCAATCTGGGATCTTGTGAGGGATTCAATTTTCTCACCATCGTATTTTTTTTCATAACGACTAATTTTTTCTGGTTCTATAGGTAAGTAAAATTGATTGAGGCAGGATTTTCTACACTGACTGAAATGTAATGAATGACCCAGGCAGACATCAACCATTGCGGTAGAAATGATTAAAGTTGTTTGTCGTTTTTCAACGGCTTCCATCCAACCATCTTTTCTATGGTTCACGATCGACAAATAATGAGTGTTTGGGAGACATGAATAACATTGTACAGGTTATAAAGATACATTGGAGAAAAAGAAAGCTATGCCTTAACATACTACTTCTAACCCCTATCTCCCCGCGGTACTGAAGAGTTTGCAAAATCCTGCCTCGTCCTAAAACTATTTTTTAGCATCAATTACATATTTACGAGTAGAGGAAACAATGCAGCTGTAGACGACATTACCTTTTCTTTTTCTTTGCTTGGTGACTTTGACTTTTTGGCTTCTGGGGAATGGGGTGGCTTGCTTGTATCGACATCTGTGATTAGATCCAAGAGACAAACATTCATTTACTCCAAGTTGTTACAAATAAAGCAAAGGCCTATATAAACTGATAATGTATTCTGATTGACAAGGATTACATTCTCACTCTTATTTCATTCAGCATTATAAGCACAATTAAATTCTTCTCTCTGATAAATAGAAGCAGTAATACAATTAGGCTACCTGGTAAAATACAAAACAGCTCGAATAACTGGGAAACCAACTCAACGTGTGCTGGCTAACAAACAAGCAAAATATAAATATAGACCTCTCTCTTGATCGAAAAATAATGTCTCACCTTTCTTTACTGATCTGTCTGAATCCGAGTCCGATGAATCATCTGCAGGCACAGAGTTTTTATTGTTATCTTTTCCATCCTCGGAACCCGATTCGCTGCTGCTACTGTGGCATCTGTTATGTTTCCTTACACCAGGAGGAAGATCGTCCTCATCTGGTAAAGCAGACACGGTCGTCTCATTACCGGGTAAAGCAGACAGGGCTGTCTCTTTACCGTCATCTGACATTGTAGTAAATCTTAAGTTTTTCACTCTCCTCAAACTGTAATTTGAATAAAGAAGAAAAAAGAAAATCAGTGGAATGTCAGAAAATAAATGTACCAAATGATGAGAAATGGCGCATACTACTACCCTAATGAATGGAGAAGGCACAGGCTTATCACAGAAGCTTGTTATAAAGATCAAAATGGTCAACGATAATGTTTGGTGAAGACATAAGACTAAGAGAAGAAATTTTAGGAACAGAAAGTTGAGTAGTTCCTTTAACTTTATCCTGCATGCCTCGTATGAAACTGGACCCTACTCAACCAACTGACTTAGTCAGTTAGCCTTGTCTCCATTTTCCCACTTCATTCTTATAAGATGTGCCTCTCTATGTTGCGGAAAAATATTTCATTTTTTCTCTAACACTTCTCAATTCAAATTCAATTCTAGAGAGTTCAATTCAATTGGACTGGATCCCATTCTAATCGTCCGCTTAGGCTTACTATAGATCTACACTCATTTTAGATCTCCTTTCATTTCTGTTGAAAAAAGGTCTTGCCAAGGCTAAACGATGGTTACTGACAAGAGCAAATTAGCATGCAGCCAGCTTATAAGCATTGATTAACATAATATCTAAATGAATACATAGTCTACGCTTTACAAAATAATAAGCCAAGTCAAGCAACAAAATCATACTTTCTCTGTCTTCGCCCAATAAGCAAAGGTGAAGATGGCTTCCACAATAACTGTTTCCTTTCAATTTCTGACGTTTTCGGATTGATTCGCCTC
>JAUEKX010173550.1:0-11073 GCA_031834005.1 Dendronotus venustus
CAAATCCTAACACCGACATCCTTCCTTTTTAACTTATACGATTTTTATTTAATTTATATATTTAATTTGTAGGTCCAAATCAGTTTTTACTGTAAATTTTAACCTACTGAAAATAAAATATGAATGAATAAATGAATGAATGAATGAAAACCAATAATGTTCCAAATTTTGCATAAATTTTTTTCATATGCAAACTTCTTCGTCGGACATGTCCGTCCTACACGCAGCATGTTCTTGTATCAACTACCATTTCCTTTTGTTCTGTAGTTTGATTAATTTAAACGATTAATTTTATATTATAATGTTCCAACTAACTTGTAGTCAATCACTTTGTACTTTACATCATTATTTCTTTCTTGGATATTTAACTAAATTAAAAAAATAAAATTGCTTTTTTATCCAGTCAGTCCGACATAAAATGTTTTTGACTTGCTGTGGAAAATATAATATGTAAACTGAAGTAAAAACATATGAAATGTCTATTACTAACAGGAAATTTTATTCTTTTCTTAATTTTTATTCTCCGAAAAATAATGAAATGTCCGTCAGACATAATCCTGTATTACAGAACTAACCCTTTACTATAAATAAAGCCCAATTTTTGTCTTAACTTTCATATAAAGAACTATATTTTATTTTCGCATCATGGGTAGTTATATTTAAGATCCTGTAGATGATTGTATATCGATCATTAGCTGTCAACGAATAGAGTAACAATCAAGAAGATAATGTAATTTTGTGAGTTTTAAAATAGAAAATTATTTTCGGAAATTTAGTAGGAATCCCGTACATACATTAACATGATATATTTCTAATTTTATTAAGAAAGCTTATGAGTGTCTAGCTTTCCGGATTTCTCGCCTCATAATATGAAAAATTATAGCCGATCAATTCTTTCTAAACGTAGTGGTTCGTCTTTTATTTAGTACTCTAAGAAATGGAGGCTACGAAGAACAGCAGAAATAAATTTCTGATTCGTAACTGCTGTATAAATGAAACACGAACAAAAGTGCATCCTTTAGATACAAGCTCAATGCAAAACATATATTTATCTTCTGGATTTTCTTAGTATAATTCAAAACTAATTTACGCAATGTCTTCTAATGATATTTTATTCTTGCAAATACAATTGCTATGCTGCAGAAAGAAATTATAAAATGTGTTGAAAAAGTAGTCATGGCTCATATTTGTGAATAGAACAAACGCACCAGAAGGCTTGTCATTCTTTATTAAAGAGTTTTTCATGGAGAGGTAAACCTTATTTTTGAGTCTATATTATAGTCTAATCATTCCATGGGTTTTAATAAATTATTATCAACTATTATAAAAGCATCATTCCCCTCCCCTCCCCCCCCCCCCACCCCAATATTATTTTGAGAAGATTGAAATGGATTTTGAAATTCCCTCTTATGTTAACGATTAGGTGATTCAAAGTACAGGACAACCACCATTTACATTGAAAAATATGTTGATCATTTTAGAAGTCTCGTAATCATACTGAAACAACATCCCCATCACGATTTAAGGCAATTAACGCTTTGAATAGCTCTATAATAATGGATTTGTTTGTTTTTTTGTTTAGTGCATTGAGAAGATTTGTAACTTTATAAATATAAATAATTAAATATGGAGAGCCTTTTACTTTACGACAGTTATTCCAAGGATTAATGAATTCCATAATAATTTTTTTTTCATATAATGAGTATTTTTTCCTGAGACTATTTATTTTCTTTCATCTACAACTTGGCTTCTCTTAAAAACTACAAATAAATCGTCTTACAATGTACATCTGGTTTTCTTGAAAAAATTTTATTTCACAACAATAGAGGAACATGAGAACATTATAATAAAGACAAGATATCCCACATCTCTATTAACACCTCTTCAATTTATATAAATCTTAAGATCTATCTAATATTAATTGGTTTTCTATTTAAAAAAAAGCCTCTTTTGGTTATCAATTAAGATATAAAGAAGGCATGTATATTGCATAGTTAAAACTCGTACTTAACAATAAAAACAAGAGCTTAAAGTGTCACTGTGGCTTGAGATAAATATCTAATTTGCTTCATAAGAACTTAGAATCTGTAGTAATGAGAGATATCTCTTTTGTATCGTATGTGTCAATGTGGAGTTCTTTGATTTGTTTTGCTTTAAATTTTAGTTATAGGTAGTTATACTTAGTTAGATTATATCAAACATGTCCTAAATTTTGGTTACGATGGGTTATGAGAAATTTAAAGATGTCTTTTGTGTGTTTTTCTTTTTCAAAGAATTTATTTAAGAGTATAGTTTGCTAAGAAAACAATACATAAGTCTTTGAAGCACATGCAGCTAATACTGTTGCTTCATAGTCATCTCCTTACTATTTCTTACAGCAAAAAGTAAATGGAACATCAGTCCTTCTACAAGGCGAATATCCGTCATGACACCATCCATAATACATTACTCCAGTCTTTCCATTAGGACATTGGCAGGTAGCATTAGGTTCTGCGTTCTTTAAATCATTCATTTCTTCAGAGTATGCGAAAGCCACCAAAACGGCAATGAGTAGATATTTTGCAATATACATGATTGTTGGAAGATTCTTTAGAATGTTTTCTTCTTCTTCTGCTCTTTTGAGTGATGTGTGATTGCAATATTCTTTAAACCTGTCTTTTATGCAAAAAAAAAAGTGAATATGTTGATATAGTCTCTAGGTAACTACTTCATTAGATGAAACGATGGTTTTTTTTATTCGGACAATGGCCCGTTAATAAAACAGAATGTTGAATAAATAAATTAATGAGATAGGAAAAGAAAAGCACTAATGGAAGAGAATCATTAGTAGTTTGTAGAAGAGAATATTGACTATTTGGAACGAGTTATAATCGAACGATCGATTGCTGTAAACGCGTTAAGGTACTCTGGAAGTAGCGTTTAAGCAACAGAAATAGCTGCATATCTTCTAAAAGCTTATTCATTTCTTTCTTAGAAATTTTTATTTTTAAAAAAATTCTTTGAAAACAAAAACAGAACGAAGATGCTCTATAAAAATTTCATAACCCAGCGTAACCAAAATATAGGACATGTTTGTAAAATCTAACTAAGTATATAACTACATATAACTAAAAGTTGAAAGCAAAACCAAAATAAAAAATTCCATATTTAGAGATATGGTACAAAAGAAAGATCTATCATTATAGATTTGAATAAAATTATTTATTATTTATTTTATTTTATTATTTTTCAACTATAGTAGTCCTCATCAAGAAAGTACAATTAGTTCGCATGTTTACATTTAATTACTTTTTCTACATTTAAAAAAGTGCAGACCTACACACTTTAAAAAATACATATACCAACGAGCCAGTAGCTCGTTGCATAAACTAATGAGAATAAAAGTGACATAAACAATCATTAACGTCAAACATGAAAATATATTGATTTGCCGATGTAAATGAATATTTATCGCAAGAAAAAATGACAATTATAAGCACTTGTCTTTTTATATAAGTACTAGTCTCAGCTGTTCAAGCTTCCTTCCCTCCTATATTCTTATTTGGTACTTAGTAGAAGCTTTGTTTGAAATAAAAACAACAAAAACTATTAGTCTGATCCTTACATTTATATAATTCGACAATTTTTTGGAAATGAGAAACGGATATTGGATTTGTTGCAAAGTACATGGAATTATTATAATTTAAAATGGGGAAAATGATGATTTTAAAATGGTTAGTAACAAATTATTAAAACCAACCCAATAATTAGACCATAATATAATTGCTAAAGTAACCTTTACTTCTCTATGCTAAACTATTAAATAAAGTTTGTCAATCGTTCTTGGGTGTTAATTTTTGTCTTGAATAGGAGCCATGACTACTATTTCAACACAATATAATTTCATGCTGCAGCATAGCAATGATATTTGCAGAAAGAATATAACGTTAGAAGACATTGTGAGAATTTGTTTAGAGTTACCCTAAGTAAATCAAAAGGATAAATATATGTTTTGCATCGAGTTTGAAGCTAAGAGATCCGCTATTTGTGCTCGCCTCGTTTTTACAACAGCTTCGAATGAGAATTATATTTCTGCTGTTCTTTTTAGCAGTCATTATTTTTGATGGAAAATTTTAGCCGTTCAGCAAGAATGCTAGACCCTCATCGAATCTTCTCATAAAATCATGATGTTGGTGTATTCTTTATGAAAACTCACAAAATTACATTAACTTCTGAAATATTTCTCTACTCTTCCGCAGCTGAAAATCGATATACAAAGCTTATACTGCTACTCAGATATAACTACCCTCCAATGTCAGAATAAATTATAGCTCTTTGAATGAAAGATATATCAAAAACTGCACTTTATTTATAGGGTCATTTCTATTTTAGAGGATATGTAGCACGGACATTTGATAAATTGCAGGCGAACAAAAGTGAACAAAACGCTTGAACCATCATATTATATGTAAATGGTCATTTTTATAATTACTATTTAAACAATTAAGGCTTTTGTGGAAAAACAAGTTTAGTTAATTATCAAAATAACATTTATTGCTATAGACAGTAGCCGGCTAGAAATTATTATGAACCTTAAAAATTGTTTGGACAAGATAATCTTGTAGATGCACTGTTGAAAGCATCGTGTACATATATAATTAGTCTTTATTTATTGATAAAAGCAGATATTCAACTTAAGATTAACATTCAGATGAACATAGATCCAAAATGGAACAAAAATATCCACTATAGAGTGTTAAAAGTCAACTAATTTGTAGGGTTTCTAGTAGCTGTTTGTTATTCGGCTCTACTACATGTTTGTTTCTATTCGTCATTCAAAATAGTCACTTGAAAATTCAACTACATATTCTTCACTTCCGTTTTCATTTGTATTGTGTTGTTATGCATGTATGGTTGGTTGATAGTATGATACCTTTATTCATTCTAATTTGCATCTTTCGTACCCATGCTTTTCACAGAGATAAAAAGTGAGTAGAAGAAGTTGGAGAAAGTACTTAACTTAATTAAATTAATGAAAAAAACAAATCACATTCCCTTTCATTATCTCTTATCAAACAGCTACACATTCGATAGAAAAAAAATCTACGATAATCATATTATCTACTTGGCTGGAAAAATTCTGAGTTTTTGACTATTACTGTAATTTCACAAAGAATCTCCAACTTAATCATATGTATCAATCAATAAGAACGGCACATCTGTGTACTTCTTGCGGTAAATAAATAAAAATTATAAAAACGTGTTCATCAGTAGTATTGGTGAATAGTAAACACAAAACATATAGTAAGAAAATAATAATAAAGAATAGACGAACAAGCAATGGAAGCATTAAAATGAAGTTCTAATAATGCTAGCATATAGTAAGAGAGATGTGTAGAGTATTAATACCTGAGGTTTATTATATGTAAATGAACCTCAAAAGTTTCAAAAAATTTGTAAACAATATATATTAGTTTTTTACATAGTATCTAGTGACTTAATGTAAAATGTGCATAACTGCCATTAATTACAGAATTATACTGTTTCCAAAACAATATCAAGAAAGTTCAGTGCTACAATAAATTAATTTAACCTGATGAAGCGGTACATTGTAAGACAGTTTTTTTGTAGTCCGAGATTCCGAGTAAAGAATTCAAAACACATTTCAGTGTTCTTAAAATTCATTTATTTTTGGTTTACATATGATTTTAGTTTCCTAAAAAATGGAAGCTACAATGAACAGCAGAAAGAGATTTTTGACTCAAAACGGCAGTAAAAATGAGACTTGCACAAATAGCCGATCTCTTAGATACGAATTCAATTCAAAAGTACATTTATCTTTTTGATATACTTATGGTAATTCAAAACTACACGCAATGTTTTTTAACGATATCTTCTTCGTGCAACTATATTTGCTATGCTGCAGCATGAAATTATGTAATTTGTTGAAATAGTAGTCATGGCTCTAATTGGCGTAAATGACAAACGTACAAGAAGGCGTTTCAAACTTTATTTAATATTTTTGAATCCAGAAGTAAAGCTTAATATTGCTTCCATATTATAGTCTAATTACTCGTTTGGTTTTAATAAATTGTTATAAACCATTATAAAAAGAATGATTTTCCTCATTTTCGTTGAGAAAAATGACGTTATAAGTGTGCATTATAAAGATACAATTACCTCCCATTAGATATTCGAGAAGACGATGGAAATTTCAAATCTTTATATCATCTAATCATTATTATTAGAGAATTTTATGTTGAAAGTATATTTATTCAATTAAAAAATTTTCGTTTGTCTAATCCCTTAACCCTTTCCCATTCCTATGCTATGCCATTATATAAAATAATATAAAATCTGATTGGTTTACTTCTTTATATAATTATATTAACTTATTAGTATTAGTATATTCTTCAAATCAAGAATCGAGGAATGGAGTCTAAAATGCTTTCTTTTAGATTTTCAGATGTCATTTTGAATTTTATAGAAGAATAAATTATGTCATCAATAAGCGTAAGTAGTGTAGGTAAGTAGGCATTAACAACGTTTTCTTCGGTAGAATCAATCAATTTGTCAGCAGAATTTATGAATTTAGATTTTTCTTCAAAAATCTCATAGATTCTCAACTATTTCAAAATACTTTGATGAAATGTTGCTCAGTTATACAACAGTGAGAAAAAGTGTTCAGTGCATTTTAACTTTGTCTTTAAAATAGTCTATCAAAGTATTTGACCCTTTATTCC
Organism: Dendronotus venustus; assembly: GCA_031834005.1. Lineage (NCBI taxonomy): Eukaryota > Metazoa > Mollusca > Gastropoda > Nudibranchia > Dendronotidae > Dendronotus > Dendronotus venustus. The sequence goes on from JAUEKX010173550.1 coordinate 6,723, forward strand.
AAAGAATGCGCAATTTTTTCAACTTTATGTGAAGATCAATATTATATTACGACTATGAGAGTTGATTTATCTAAACTCATCTATATGTTTTGGATATCGATCATCGAGTAAACAATAGAGAAGAAGTTCACATAATAGAAAACTACGAGTCTCTAGATTTCCAGCTTTCTCACATTAAATAAGTAAATGGGTTTCTTGAAAATATTAATTGGGAAATACCGATGCTATTATAATGGTTTACATTCATTAATTAAAACCTACTAAATATTTAGACTATAATATAGATGCCATAGTAAGCTTGAAATATCCATGCTAAACTATTAAATAAAAAATGACAAGACTTCTTATGCGTTTGTTATTTTTGCAAATAGGAGCCATGACTACTATTTCATCACAATATAATTTCATGCTGCAGCATAGCAATCAAATCTGCATAAAGAATATCGTGAGAAATCATCGCGTGAAATATTTTTGACTTACCTTAAATAAATCAAAAAAATAATTATTTGTTCTACATTGAGTTTGTGTCTACATTGAGTTTGTGTAATTCAATGCGACAATCTGGAAGATAAGACTATCATACGCTCATAAGCTTCTTTATGTTAACTTCTAGAATACTACTCTACCCTTTGGCAGCTGATGATCGATAATGAAAACATATACAAGAGTATAGATATAACTACTCTTCAGGTCATAATAAAATGTTACATAAAAAACTTTTTTCATTATTATCGTACGTAAGAGTAAATCAAAATCAAAAAGTTATTGCTACAGAAAAATAAATTTGGCATCATATCTTGTCACGTGTAATATTTTTATCGTCAGAAATGTTCGTATCAAACTAGTATTGCTAAACACTACTTAAAACTATGCAATATACATGCTCCCTTTAATTCTTAATTAATACTCAGTAGAGACTTTGTTTTAAATTAATCAATTGCCTGTTCGACTCACATCATACTCCAGCTTCAACTACTATTAATTGGAGTTTTTTTCTCTGTAATTAGTTTAAGTAATCCCCTTTTCCGTTTCCGCTAAACCAGGGAGATTGATTGTTGAGGTGGAGCGCCACACCTACTCTCAGCTTCCAGTGACTTACAGCACAGATCAGATTACCCAAGCTGTGCTACTCATACGTTGAGTTAACGGAGGCAGGGATCGAACTTGCAACCTTTTGGTTACAAGGCGAACGCTCTACCGACTGAGCTAACTTGCCATAATAGTTAAAAACAAACGTTTAATTTTACATTTTAATGTTCATACTAACTTATAGTCGATTACGTTATAGCATTGATTGTTAGTAGGATAGTTAGCTAAACTTAAATATTTTACATTGTATTTCCGAAATTCTATGTATTTGACTTTCTGTTTAAAATATATTATATTGACTTGATTATAAACATACGAATAGTAAGTCTAATTGAAAATATAAACTTTTATATAAAATAAGAAGGCTTTAATTGTTCACCTTGAAAATATGAAATGTCCCTCTGACATAACTTCTTAACCCTATTCTGCCTAGGCTTTTTGAGGGCTGCTCAAACCTGTGCCCTCTCCCGCTTTTGATACTATAGATATATAGAATTTTATTAAAGAACCTGGATCATTATGATTTAGAGGTATAGATCTATTGAGTGATTCAAATCATACGTAACCGATCGAGAACAATATGTATCTGTCTCAGGAAATCGATCTCGTCAGAAAGCAATATCGTCATGTGATCTTTGGCCATTGGTTTTTATTTTTATAATACACTACTTTTATATACAAACAATACATTAAATGACTTAGAAACGAAAAGCCTTCAATACCTACTATATTAGTTTAATAGCCTGGAAACTTCGAAAAGCAAAAGGTATAATCAGTAAAGTACCCTGTTTCTTACGGAAACGTAAATATATTTTTTCAATTTATAATTCACACCTAGTCTATGATTTACAATTGCATATTAAAACCAATCGAGTAATTAGACTATAATATGGAAGCAATTTTAAGCTTTTCTTCTGAATGCAAAAATATTAAATAAAGTTTGAAAAGCCTCGTTGAGCGTTTGTCAATTACGCCACATGGAGCCATGACTACTATTTCAACAAATTACATAATTTCATGCTGCAGCATAGCAATTAAACTTGCACGAAGAAGATATCGTTAGAAAACATTGCGTGTAGTTTTGAATTACCTTAAGTAAATCAAAAAGATAAATATACTTTTTGCATTGAATTCGTATCTAAGAGATCTTCTATTTGTGCGTATAATTTTTATTCATTTATCGCAAAAGCACACAGATGTGCTCTTCTTATTGATTAATACATATAACTTGCTTGGAAAATCCTTGTGAAGTTACGGTAATAGTGAAAAACTCAGAGTTTTTCCAACCAAGTAGATAATATGATTATCGTGGTCTTTAACTATCGAATTCGTTGCTGTTTGTTAAGAGATAATGAAAGGAAATGTGATTCGTTTATTTCATTAATTTAATTAAGTTAAGTATTTTCTTCAACTTCTTCTACTTATTTATTATCTCCACGAAGAGCATGGGTACGAGAGATGAAAATTAAAATGAATAAAAGTATTATAATATCGGCCAATCATACATGCATTAAAACACAACATAAATAAAAAAATTATTATTATTATTATATCTGAATTTTTATACAGGATAAAATATGTACAAAATCAATTTTAAACTAATTATATACATATAAACACTTCAGTAATTAAAATACTGCTATCAACGTGTGTCCTGTTTTTATGTCAAAGAAAGAAAGATTTATTATAAACTAGTACTAAATATTTCATGCACACAGATGTGATTCTCATTTTCTCCTTTCTTCCCTCTCCCCCCCCCCCCCAATATTGACAATTTATTTCGAAAAATAATTTCATCTTCAGGTCTAAAAGTAAAATTATAAAAACACAGTTAAAACTCTGTACAGTTAAAAAATCATAAAGTATATAAACATATCGAACATCGTATCTACATACACAACTCCAATATGCTTTAAGTACAGCAATCCCACGTGAAAAATAAAGTGTCAAAGCTTTATTGTCAACGTCCGACTTCTGTACTCATCTGTACTTCCGTCTTACATCAGTGTGAAAGAGCCATTAACATTATAATAAACTTTTAATTACTAGTGTGTGGCTTCATTCATCCTTTGTTATCAATAATGCTTTTGAATCATTAGTGTGAAGGGCTTCTAAAACTGATAATAATTTATGAAGTGATCTTGCTGATGTTAGAATCTTGACTTTCTCCATTGTCAGGTTACAGTTGCATCCCTGAAATGCTTTCACAATTAACTGCTTTGTCTCGAACGCTCGTTAATTCGGTCTTGTAGATGACGGGTTGTTTGTCCGACATAGCACAATTTACATTGTCGACAACATATGTTATACACAACACCACTCTCAAGAGTTTTCAACACTTGTGTTTTTAACGTTGGTAAAACAGTCTTAAGTTTACGACTAGTAAAAGTTATTTTATAGGGCGTATCAATTCTCTTTAACGACTTCTCATTTTTATCAGATACTTTTCCTCTATACTGTACAAAAAAGAATTTTCAGTTCTTTTTGTTCCGATTGAATTTTTCCATGGTACCACAATTTTTAAATACTAAATGTAAAGTTCTTTTTATTATTGCTTCATAAAAGGACGAGGATGTTGATTTTTTTATCAAGTATTTTCTTTCCTCTCAAAAGTTTTAATTTTTTCTTATTAAGGCTGACATGAGGTGTATTCTTGTGATATTTAACAGCAAATGTAGGAATTTCAGCCTAATGTTTCGTAAGATAATAATTTTTGCAATTGGGTATTAATTACAAACATGAGTGATTATCTTGATTATTTCTTTTTATAGAATTCTTGCCATTAGAAACTACTTTGTGAGCATGGTAGCATATGTCGACCAAATTTCAAAACTCAAACATATTTTTGCGACTGCTGTTTACATCCTTATCATGGACAACATTGTAACGAAACGAATGAAAACACAGGTACACATACTTTGTGCGTTGATTGTTACCACAATCATCTGCGAATGAGAAAAGACTTACCTTAAACGGCATTATTATTGTTGATAATAATCCCTACGTAGAATTTGAAAGTCACTCTACTGCTCGAACTACACCCCTGACTCTGTGTAGATTGTTGTAGAAACATTTTGTTTTGCCTCTGTTCTTCATTTCATCTTCTTTGTTCAATTGAAATATGCACTTTGAAATGATACATTTTATTGATACTAATTTTTGCAGACGGTTATTTTGGTGACGAATTATATTTTTCATATATACCGTAAATGCTCGAATTAGCGCCCGGGGCGCTTATTTAAAATTTCAACTTTTAGGGGGG
>JAUEKX010173772.1:0-11069 GCA_031834005.1 Dendronotus venustus
TATATATTGAATATTCAGTCTGTTTACTCATTGTTTGTAGACATTAACCCTTTTCTTCTGTTGTTTCATGATATTCAGTTGTGCATTGTCATTGTCTCTCTCTCGCTCTCTTTTGCTTCCGTGAATTGTTGCCCCATGATTTCAGGACAGAGCTCATCCAGAGCGAAGAAGGACCGGCATCTTGCTTATACCGTTCGTTCCCTACGTTTGCATGCCTGTGTTTGATGCTATTGTAACCACTGTGGTGTGACGTATCCCTCCCCTCCTCTGTCTGTGTCCTCTAGGTGGCTGAGAGAGCTCTCTACTTTTGGAACAATGAGTACATCTTGAGCTTGATCAGTGACAATGCTTCCACTATTCTACCCATCATGTTCCCCGCCCTCTACAAAAGCAAGGAACATTGGAACAAGTAAGGTCGACAATACGCCTCAGTACTGGCAAAAAAAAACCAAAAAACTGCTGCAACTTTTTATTTTTACATTTTTTTTAAATTGAATAATTTTCTGTAAGGTAGTAAGGTGTAGAAAGAAAGTTAACTCTGACAAAGAAAAATAAGGCTGTGTATTCCCTCTGCACATTTGTGACACTGCAGCAATATCAGATCATAGCATGATATGCATTAACATCACAACCTCAAAAGTGGGCATGGAGAACCTCAAATTGTTTGTATACAGGGAATTAAAACAGAAGATATACGTTTGTACAGTCGTTATCTTGATGTGATATTGCATGCTAAATGGATTCATTTGATGTTGGACTAATTCCTAAACTCTTGTTTCCTGTAAATACTGTGATGTGAATACTGAATTAATTCACTGTTTAACTAAAAAAGTAAAATCTTAGTAAGTCGTAATTTTAATTGTTTGGTAAATATTAAATTTTGCACAAATTAGAGAATATATTTTATTAGGGAGGGGGTGGGATAAGCTAAGTGATTTGTTTCTTTATGGTCCAGTTATTTGAATAATTGAAGGGAATGGAAGTGATGAATTGTTCATTGTTTGATATATTATGGTATGCTCAGCTGGAAATAATTATGACAATGGATTGAAGACATTCATATGCTGGGACGTTTACTTACTTAAGAAGATTTACTTTTTAAAACGTTTTTCTGTTGTTATTTGACATTGTTTTTGGTTTGTTTTGTCCAGAACCATTCATGGGTTGATATACAATGCACTCAAGCTGTTTATGGAAATGAATCAAACACTTTTTGATGACTGCACTCAACAGTACAAGGCGGAAAGGCAAAAGTGAGTTGTTATTTATAGCTTATTGTTGTAGTTTTGACTATTCTGTTTAATGTACAATAACTAGATATTAATTATCTATTACGGAGACTACATTTTGATTGAGGCAAAAGACAAGTCCTGCAATGCCAAAGCAGCTATAATCAGAACATGGTGGTAAATATATATTTGATCCAGTAAAGGAATTATTCATTATGATATTGCCCTTCCTTTATTAAGCAGATTGGGATTAATTGCTTCATTTTGATCAGGAAAAAAAAGATACAAATATTTATTCTAAAATATCTCTTCCTGTGATACATAATAGGTGGTTGAGTGGGAACATACTACAGTTGATTCTGGATATAGTGATGTTCACTGATAATGGTCTTCTTTGAAGAACAGGAACCATTTATTGATGGTCTCTATAAGATTAAAAGTTATGATGATTTCATTCAATCAGAATTTTTATTCAGCTTGAAAAAACTCTTTTCAAATGTTTTTAATCCATCTCAACAGAGAAAAGGCAAAACACAAGCAAAGGGATGATGCTTGGAACAAGATAAACAATTTAGCTCAGGAAAATCCCCAGGTTGGTTGTCGTTATTGAGTTTTCTCTTTGTTTGTAATTTTCTCTTACAAAATAGTATTGCAGAAAACAACGGTCATGAAGAAATTTTCTTTGATTGTTCGTTAGGAGGTAACCCTCTTTATTTCATAGTCATCGTGCATTGTCTAGTGCAGTGTTACATTAATGCTGTGAGTGGTGATAAAGGGAAAGGAGTCGTGGCGCAATAATGCGAGGAGGAACAGTAAAGTATTACGGGAAAAGGATCCTCTTTGTGCTGCAGCTGATATTCTTATAGTGAACATTTTTATACGCACTTTGATTTTATTCTGTTGTATTTGAAATCATTTCTCTTCCCAATAAACTATGGTGTTTTTTCTCAAAGTTTTACGACATTTCAAACCTCCAAGGGTCATATCATATCATATTCTGATTCTTTAAAAAAAATTTTTTCTTTGGTTTCAGTTCAAGTCGGTTATGATGTCACCTGTAGCCTCGAGTCCTGGCTCCACACTGTCCCCAGCCCCCAACAATGATGAAGAAAGCGATGTGATAGTTACTATGGAGAAATTGGAAGCAGAAGCTAAGGATGTAAGTAGCTAGTTGTACTAGATAATCTGATTGACTAGTTGTCCATGTACACACATCTCACATCGGCTGTGTACACCCATTGTCTGGTCATCCTACCACCATCACATCACCACTAGTTGTGAGAGCTGTGTCGTTTGTGCAAGCACTCGTCATCTCTTCATGACTATTATCTCTTTGAGTTATTTTGTTTATTTTATACATTATAGCATATATATTTTTTATTTCTTCTTCACCCGTGTGTCTTTCGATCAAGAAGACGTAATCAGTTTTGAAACGCAAAGACATTCAAAATTAGCATGTGGGTTTGATTGATTTTCTGGCACTATCACAAGCATTTTATTTACGTTTTCATGACAAATTCTGGTACATTCTGTGTGTCCTTTATTTTAGGCAAAGAATTCTTTGGTGAGTAAAGATAGATTTCTGTGGTCGTGACTTGTGAGTCCAAAGTGTAGTAGACTCTATTGTAGCTGATAATGTTTCCCCATTTTAATTTTCCCCTTTCCGCTAATCTAATGTTTGCTTTGGAGGCTCCTAATGCCTCGCTCAACTTCTAACATCATTTCACAAAGCAGTAGAATTTGATTATTTGTTTGTTTTATCAGATGCTAAAATAATACCTCTCTGCAACACATCAGCCAGTCTGAGTGTGACCCTCTTTTGTATCTGTATGAGTGTGTTGTATCTTGTTTGATTTTGTAGAAATTAGTGTTCTTGAAGTAGCAAGACCGACCTGACTGCCCATGTGTCTTGTAAATCTGATTGGTCTGTGGTTTGTTATTTTAGATTTAAAAAGTAATTGCAAAAATGGTTTCAAACTATCAAAAAGAAAATGGTGATTTTTTTAGACGTTGTCATTGTGTTGTGAAAATTAATTAATCTTTCTTACGCTGTGTATGAAAATGGATTCATTCAAAACTATAACTATGCTTTTGATGATTGTTATAGAGAAGAAGAAAACTGCTTTTAATTTGAGGAAAAAGATATCTTCAACACACTCTGAATGTGTGTTTTCCACGCTTCCAAACATACCAATCATTCCAAGCATACACTATTGACTTTCTCTTTAGGAGAATAGAAAAGAAAAAGAATTATTTTTATCGACTTAGTGCAGATTTTCAGAGGAATGTGATTCGCTAACCTGTGGAGGAATGATGAAGCTTTTCTTGTGGCCCTACACAATGAAATCATCATAGAATTACTATTAATTCATCATGATTGTGGATGTGATTCAAATTGAGATGGATGATATCCCTATATTGTATTTTTTGAGTGATATTTTGGCACAGTGTTGTGTAGAGTGTTGATCACCAATTTCAAAAGACCAAGCTTGTGTGTGTTGTGGGTTGTGGGTTGAATTAGTCCTGATTTGGATTGACAATGTGACTTTTGTGTTGGTGATTTAATAGATACTGATTCTTTTTGTGTCAAAATATTCGTCTAATCTATGTACCTAAGGCGCTTTTAGAAGTTAAGTTTGCCACGAAAGATAAATATATTAAGAATTATGAATTCTAAGAACAGGCATTGCAAATCACTGAATGATGAAATTGGAAACAGTGAACAAATACCACCACTGTGTCGATAGACCAGCTGTCTGATGCATTAGCAACACTTATATTATTTCAGTAGATGGAGTGTTTGGGTTGTCGTAGCAGACTTTAATTTGATCACCATCTTATACAATGCACTCACTTTTTCAAGTTGGGTTTCCCGTGTCTAATCAACACTGTTGCATAACATGCACTTTTTTTCTCAAGGAATCTAGATATGGGTATAAATATCTTTCAGATATAATCCGATTTCAGGGTTGTGTTTTTTTATTATCCACATGGGTTGAAAAGCTGTTAGTTTTTTTTTTCTCTGCATAACTATTTTCATCTGGATGTGAAATGTTTCAGATTATTTTTACACCCCAACTAGTACCTTTTTCCTTTGTTTTATTTTTGGCGTAGATGCATGAAGAGCTTTTTTTTGTTTTGTTCCGTGAAACAACTCAATTTGAAAAAATGATTTAAAATTTTCTTTTTCGTTGTATTGTCTGGTTGGTCGTTCCCTTTCAGGTTTAGAACGTTTTGGTCGCTATTTGATTACTGACTGTTGTATACATGGCCTGTTGAACTACTGGAGTGTTGCTTGGTAAAAAAAAAAAAAATTCCATTTTATATCAAGTCTGTTTGATAACAGTGATGATGAAACAATTGTTGAAAATATTGTTTTTACATTAGTCAATAAAGTCAGATATGAAAAAGGCTTTGTTATGATATGGTATTATACTTATGAATTTTTTTGATCACTCTGTATTTTAGCCATGACTGTACATATATGAGAATGTTTTCAAGGCTATTGGAAACCCGATGTAGGTAGTATGAGGATTGGTTGCTCGGGGAACAGATTGTCACGCTATTTCATGTTAGTCTGATTCAGACATCACTTGCTAAAGCTCTGTAGCAGGGTTTTCTGTTATAGCTAGTCTTGCTTTTAAAAATAGTTCAAACTGGTCTTCTTTTTTTGGAAGCATGTTTTCAAAACGATCTTTTGTGGAAATGCCTTATTGTGATTCTTATGAACCGTTTCCTCCAATCTGCACGTTTGTGTAGGTTTCTTTTTCTTTTTTATACTTAGTTTATATTTTTAATTGTGAAATGATTGGTGAAAATCATTAATTCTGTACTAGCGATCGTTAAAAATGCACCACCCAATATAAAGTATTCCAATTGCTTATGATTATGATGTAATTGTGGCGTGGTTTACTGACTTAAACTTTTAAAAGTCTTTTTGATAAAAATTGATATTGGCATTTTACTCTGAAAAATGTCAATATTGTGTGTGTCAAATATCACACCAAGCTGTCTTGTGAAACAAGGATAGTCACTTATGTCATGTAGTGGACTAAATTGGCAACATCATGTCAACAAAAATCTGACAATAGAAAGACTTAGACATCATTTACACGAATATACTGTATGTGATATCTACTCATATACATGGATATTTAACATTTGTAAACAATGCCCTTGATGCGTTTTAGATGATCGTTAGTATATTTAACAGTTTGTATTCTATATTTCATTAATCAAAGAACGTGAGTTGAGAAATTCCACAAATCTTTTCTATTTATCTGCTTTGCAAAGAGTGAGAACATAATGTAAAAAAGGTGGAAGATAATTGTGATGGAAAGGTGATGAGAGCAAATTCTCTGTAAATCTAAATGGAGGAAAACTTCTTTTTCTTATCACGTTTAAGTGCTTTCTTTCTTTCTCACTCTACTTTCTTTCAAAAATAAGATTCATTTGTCACTGGAATTTTACATTTCTGCACACTGCGTTTCAGGTGAATGGGAGGAAGAGCAATGAAAAGTTTCCACCCCATCGAAAATTCTTTTCATCGCTGCCTCATGCACAACCTATGATGCAGAACTGGTTGGCCTATTTCTTTTGACTTTTTTCCCCTTGCCCTTGTTTGTATGATTTGCTTGAGCTAATATAATACGCCTATTACAGAGCTGTACTTTTTATCTATGAAACATTATTTTGTTTCATTCATGGGCTTTTCATCTCTTGATTTCGGTTTTATTTATTATCTATAGAATTTTGTCAATAGTCATTATTTTCGTTTATTTTGAGTTGACTACAAAATTATTTTGTGAGAAGTCATCAGTTCTGGAAGAATGGTTTTTAGTTTTAGCCAGGGGGTGATTTGAAATTAACAAAGCCTTTTTTGTATCTGGGTTTGTAAAATTTGTGCTGAAAAGCTACCCATTTCGCCATATTTTCCCCTTTTGTTGTGATCAGTTCTTTTAAGCGAAGAATATATTTTTCCCCCTATGATTAACTGATTTTATCATAAGAATTTATTTGTTATCACTAGTAGAAGTTTTTTGGATTTTTTTTCTTTTTTCTTATATATATATAAGTATATCGGGAAGTAAAAAAATGTCCCTGAAAATGTTAGTGTTGTCATTTTACAATTTATACGTAACATTGTTATCTTCTTCTCTGTGTCTTATTTTAATTTGTACAATACCAACCAATTCATATTTTGAAATTCTGACTAGGTATGCAAAATAAGCTACCGTGGTCTCATTTCGCACAATAATTATAATAATTACTGTTTTTTTCCCCCACCCTTTATATTTTGTGTGTGAACACTAGCACACTGTAATCGTTTTGATTTAAAATCATATTATGTGTGTAACAATAGTCTCTTTTCTTTCAGTTTGACTATCATTTGTGTACTCATTTTTACAGTGGTTTTCATTAATCAAAAGCAATGATTATGGACTTTTCATCATTTTCTGTTTTATATGTTAGAAGTCTGTAAAGAAAGAGTATATAATCCATGCTCTTAACAATAGAACACAAAAATTGGGATGAAGATAGCACAGGAACATGAATGTCTGTTGTGTGGAAGAAAAGCTTTACGCTCTTTATGTTATTTCCCATAGCAAGTAAAGACTTATTTTCACCTTCTTCGCCTCTGGCAAGACAAATATAGCGAAAAGTAGCTTACAATACTCAACCATGTTAAACATGCGCCAGCTCTACAGAAGAGTAAAGTAGAAAGCCCGGGTTAAGTTCTCTAAGTGAGCTTTTTGCTTTTGTTTGAAAATAAAATCGCAACAGATATTAATACTGTACTAGAATTTTAGTTCTGTTTTGTGAATCAAATGCAGTGGAGTCTGAATCGGCACCAGTTGTGCCTTAAGTCCTGCAGCAACGAGTGAGATTGATTGACTGAAATATGGCCTTGATTGGCTTCAAAAGTCCAGAGAAATAATCTACCTAAGCGGATGATATGTTTTTGCCAGCCTTTGCTGCCTTCAAATGATTGGAATATGAAGGATTCAGGAGAGACCTACTGTTGATATGCTTTCCTCTACAAATTAATAATTTTCTGAAACTGGGGGTGGTATATACATTGCTGTTTACTTTCACATTCTAATATTGATTCACAAGTTTATCAATGAATATGCTAATATGATTAACCTATTTGTCACAATTTGATTTTGAAATAATACAAAATCATATGATTCTCTTACGCACAACTGTATTTTTTAACTCATCTCATTTCTTTCAAATATCTATATATCTGTTTAATTTCATCGTCAAAACAATATCAGTAATTTCTTAAATATTTGTTTTTATGCTGGTCCTTTGTGCGCAATCAGCAAGGGAGTTTTATGGGAGTGAAATGAGTTTCAAGTGACGCATACCGTATGATGTTTCTATTCCTAGCTCTTTCTTTTAACACCCTAACTTTGTTGGAATATAGCCAATTACTTTTAACTTTTGTTTTGTAACTATACTATTAGTATTAGTACCGTCTATGCGGCAGCTTGAGACTAAAAACATGTGTGCTAAGACAATGCTTTGTTTATCACTCCATAGCACACTTTAGATTTAATAATTTGGCTATATAAATATATATACTTCTTTTTGGTGACAATCTGTTCACTTGTAGTAGTTTAAAAAAGATTATTATCGAAAACCCTACCAACTCCCTCTTGATAATAACATAACAGAATAACTGCGCTCTTATGAGCACCTAGATCAATAACTTGGTAGTAAGGGTAGTAGTAGTAAGAGATGGGAAGAAATTTCATTTTCGGTATTATGTGAACAGCCAAGATGTTTGTAATAGAGAGTGATCATGTGTTTATAATATATGACGATGATACAACAACAATTAATAGGTGTGGACGGTTAACAGCTACCGTAAAACCATCAATACCTTGAACTGTTGTATCACTTTTATCAACTTGAAATAACACCCTTCCTCAACTCATTGATGTTTTTATTATTCTTTCTTTTCCAGATACAAAAGAAGAAGAAGGACAAACCGCTTCTTCGACGTAAGTCAGAACTACCGCACGACATATCCATGATTAAAGCTCTGGAGGTTCACAAGCGTAGCGAGGAGTTTTTGGTGACCTCTTCTGAGCAGAATTGATTCCATCCATGTGCACAAGGACAGGAAATAATTGTAGTATGCTCTCATCAAGAGCTTTTATTATGATAGTCCTGATAACATTTGATCTTTTATCATTGCACTGACCTTCTGTTAGTTTCTTCATGTGAATGTCTTACTCTGTTTTTACTAGTTGTTTAAAAACAAACAAACAATAAAAATAGCTCAATATCGTTATTTTCCTTTGATATTATGTAGACCCATCTTTGTATAATAATAATGCGACATGAACTCATTTCTTATGAATTGTCTGTAAATGAACAGGTCTCATCTGTGATTCCTTAGGTGCTGTTGCTGCATCTAAAATCACTGCTGGTCAGTTTGTGACACACTGTGTATTATGTCCTTCCATCGTAGATACATCATCTACTTCCATCGCCCATTGTCATTTCTTTCTCTCACTCACTCTCATGATCATATTATCTTTTCTTTGTTTGTCATAGAGCACTTTATTGGAATTCAATATAACCCAATTTGGAGTTGTTTCAAAAAATAACTTTCATTTTGCAATAAAAATGCATTGATAATTGATGTGGTTTATCTGGGGGCCGAGAAATTATATATATCGAGTATGCTTGGAATATTGTCGTCGTTTGCATTGTGATGGATTGGTTGATGGGAGATGATTGTATTTTGTAATTAGGCACCAGAATTTCACAATAATTTTAACAGATTTTTAACCATAATATAATGTTTTATCCTCTCTATCTTTCTTTCTGTTCTTTTTTTTGCAAGACACACTTCTTCTCACCTCTTTAGGATTGCACTCTCACTGATCCTACTGAGATGTAGGGTTTGACTGTAGTAAAGTATTGTTACTTGACATTTCATATCGTGGGCCTTATGTGTCTATTTCAGCCAAGCAATGTTTCTCCTAGTCTTGCACATGCTTTTGTCTTATAAAAACTAATTTAATCTTTGACCCTCGTCATGTGCTTTTCTAGAATGCTTCGTAATCATTTATTGATATATTCAACTGTTTCTCAGCATAATTCTTATCATTTTCATTCATTCATTCATTCATCATCAGCAGCAATCATTACAACTATTGGTCATGGCTTCATTCTATCTTCAAAGTCTTTTTGTATATGGCAAAGGAATCAATTGGTTGAGTTTTATCATATTGCATATGTTTGTCTAAAGGTCGACAATAGCATTTCCTCCTATCAGCATTCTTATTTGCCTATTGGTTGTTGGTGGTCGCCCCTTGTGAGTTCCCCGACTTCTAGCTGTTATATTCTGTACTCTTGATTATTGGGTGGCGGCGGCATGCCTTAAAGGTGGAACCATTGAGTAGGACTATGACAGGAATAGTGAGGTTTTCAATTCAAAAACTTGAATTAATATTAGGTTTATATTTTGTTCACGAACAAAGTGTTGTTCTGGGATCACTGTGGCCAACATAATTATTTGAAGAACATTCCAAATCCTAATGCCATCATTTGATGATCAAGTCGATTTTTGTCTTTTCAACTCATTCTTTACAGCCAGCAGAGGAAAAAGCAGATTTTTTTCTCAATCATTTGGAATACATTGACCAACTATGTGTCTTGCAATTTGCAATTGTCATTGAGACTTTGGGTATTGAATAATTAATATTTGTAACATGCGAGATACCTATTATTTTGTTGTGTTTAGTAGATTCAAAGTAGGAACTAATTTACTTTTTATCATTTCTTTTCTCAAATTCATTCATCACTGTGAGGGTAAATTCATGTAAACATAAATTTTATATCTTGGTTTAACAAAATAAGCACTTCATTTTCGTTCACAATAATTTTTCCTCTTGAATTTTGTTAAAGGAAGGGTCGGTGTATTTTATATTTGGAGAATGATTGTAAAGCTATTTTTTATTATTATTTAAAATTGTAATCATGACTTTTCTATTTATTCGTATAGTACTTATCAGTTTGCATAAGCAAAACACAGTGTAATGGAGAGGATAAAATCATGTATTCAAATCATTTCAAAAGTTTGTAGCTGTGAAAGCGGAAACCATTTCTTCATTGTAAATGTTGATAAAGACCTTTGATGCTGTCTTCTCTATGAGAATAGTCTTCTCTATGAGAATAGTTTCATGAGAATAGGATTTTAGTATTGAGTTTGAAAACAAATGTTTTATCGTTACAGCTCTGATGCCTTTTAAGATAAAAGATTTGAATTTGTTTTATTATTAGTTCCCATTGTTGTACATGACTGATTGTTGTCGGATCCCATTATATGTATGTATTATCTTGCATATTGAATTATGTGTAGATATGTCATTAAATGCATACTTCTCTGTTCTAAATAACAAATAAAAAAATAACAAAAAATGAAAAGAAAATTAAATTTGTTTTCAAACAGATGATTTTTTGTTGTCTCTTTTCTTATTTATATGACAATAGAGTTAATTAAAACCAATAACATGTTGAGCACTTCATATTCAAACAGAACTACTTTTAGTTAAATGCTTGATTCAAGTTTTTAAGGCTATGTATAGCGCTTATGCACAGTCTTTACCATGCTCTAAGCGCTTTACAATGTTCAATTTATCCCTTGACAAGCCAATAGCAAACCAATATTTCCTTTTCAACTCCCCTGCTGTTGAAAGCGCGTGTCAACACTAGCATCTGAACAAGATCTGTCACTGCCCATAGCCATGTAATGTAGGTACTCATTCACACCTGATTTGAGTGGGGTAAATATGGGTTAAGTGCCTTACCCAAGGA
>JAUEKX010173883.1:0-11065 GCA_031834005.1 Dendronotus venustus
TTTTTTTTCTTTTTATGAAACCTCTTCTGTTATAATTTCTTTTTTCTTTTTTTTCTTTTTTTTCTTTTTTTTTTTTTTGCAGATGTTATAGCGATGTGTTTAGAAAGTTATTATAAGAACATGTGCTTTTGAATTGGACGAAAGATGGAAACAAATAGTAATGTCTTAGTTGAGGTTGGTGGTCAAATGATGTCAAGAAAGTGCGCTTGGTGTTTGGTTCATCATCCAAGATAAAGGTTCAGTGTTCTTCTATTTTCTTTCCACTGTTAATTCGTTTTCAACCTAACGCTTCCTCTAACGACATCAACGGCCGAGAAATAATTGGCTGTAGAAAATGCACTCTTTGGTTACGGTTTGGATATTATTGAAAGTTTTAAACAAGAAATTGAGAATTTCCTCGAAGTGGAATACTGAGCTTCTCTCGAACCATCTTCTCCTTACACTTTTCTCTAACAAATAAATTGGTCTCTTGAGAGGTAAATAGTGTCCATTATGGTAGCAATAATGTCTCTGAACACAAATGATACCTCCACCTCCCAGGGGGTCTCGCTGTCATTTTTCAAGCATACCATGTGGTGTTTACCGTTGTTTACAATTCATATCTTGTATAAATTACATTTGATAAGTTGACAAAATTTATTATTTATTAATAAAATGTTGTTTTTGAACAGAGAAAGAAATTACTGGGTAATTACATGAGTATAAAAAACAACATAATTATATGCAATTAGTACGTGGTGTAACTGTACAATACACAATTTTTTTTATAAGAACTTAGTTTATAAGAACGTTGAGGCGAAAACTTTGTCAAAAATTAAGAACATGTTCAACTTGAATTCCTTTATCAATTAGTAAAAATGAATTTAGTCTACAAAAATGAATTTTAGAAAATAATTTTCCCTATTTACATACAGGATAACAAGAGTTAGTGCTAATATCGAAATATAGGCACCGGGTGAACAAATTCCAGAATTCCGGGATCAAAAAATTTCAAATTCGAGGCTGAAAAGAAGTAAAAACACAAACACATACAGCCCTTAGCTAAAACTTAGCCGATGTAGTTTTATCATCAATTTCTTTGAACCTCACTGAAATATACGAGAATGCTGGATTCTTTTGCTATCTAAAAGGAACTCAAAATTTTGCGAAAATGGGCAAAAATAAAATATCGAATATTATATTTTCAGTCAGCTAATTAAAAGAAAGGGCAATTCTCCTTCCTTTTATAGTGAGTCACTTTTAAATTTTAATGATTTTTTTTAGGCTTGTATCAATACGATGAGTATGCTGTTACTGGTGTTCCTTTTACTTCACCGTGTCAGTGATGACGTTGTTACTCCCTACAGAATTATCAATATCGAAAGTCGCACCACCTGTGTGAAGAGCAGTAAAGAGCTGCCCGTCCTTCGTATCGAGCGAGCTTTTACTGGTCCGTCCTTCGCACGTGACATCGTGAAAGGTCAACTTAAGGTTTGTAACACACCAACGAACGAGACTTATTGTTCGGATGTGACGAGATCTGGATGGTCGAAACTCGTTGATTGTACGTACGAATACGAATCTAAGGGCGTGTCTTGTGATATGAATGCAAATGAATTCCAGTTTTCTAGTGGATTTGCCCGTATTTTCATTTACGTTAATGGTACAATAGATGTGATTACCGATAAGCTCTGGTATCCTTTTCCTCCAGCAACTTGTTTTTGCTCAGATGAACGTGATTATCTTCCGAATGAAAGGTCACCAGTCTCAGTAAAAGTCATGCGAAATGGTCTTGTGCATTTAGAGTTGACGAAACCAAAGTACATGCAAAGCATAGTCGAGAATTCGATCAATTATAAATTTTATGTCATGCGCAGTGGTTCGCCTGTCCAAAAGGTATTACCTATACAACCCTCTGATCTATTGGTCTTTGTAGTGCGTAATTTAACTCGTTGTCAGCGGTTCGCTTTTCAAGTGTCGCTCTTACCGGAATACCTTACCTGTAGATTCAAAACATCCAAATATTATTACCAACAGACATTCACTTATGACCCGGACGGTGACTGCTCACGAGACACACGCGAGGACATTCAAACAATTGTACTCGCAGTCGCTTTGTCGGTGATCCTAGTCGGTGTTGTTATTAGTTTGGTATTGGTGAAGCGTTGTAATACTTCGACTCGTAACACTAGCCTGGATACTGATGTTGGTATTTTGCCATCATCGCACCATTCTTCTTCTTCTGTTAGACTCCAGAACAAAGACCAACACGACTACGATAGTGCCGAAACAAATAACTTATACGAGGAGGTGCCGGCTCTAAATGTCGCTTCATTAAAACGGGGATCGGGTAAACCTGATTTTGTTTAGTTTTTTTTTTTCTGTAATTTTAACTTTCTACCTTTTGCAGATTTCCTGCATTTTATATTTTACTTTCCCTATGTATTTCCAAAAAGAAAAGATTTTTTAAATGTGTGTATTATATATTGAACTTTTGTTTCATGTTAATTGTCCGTGCCGTAGGAACCGGGGGAAGGGGGGCTACGGGGGACTTAGCCCCCCCCCCCCCAATATTTATTTCAAAAAGCTCTTTTTTTGAAAATCTTTCCAAAATCAATTATCTTCATTGTGAATGTTTCGGAAGCTAACTCCCAGTGTGTATACCATTCTTGATGTTAATCAAAAATCGCTACTTGTATATTTTTTTAACGATTTTGAGCCTTGCTTTCGTTTAAATAACAGTGTAGCCCCCCAAAACAATTTTGCTTCCTACAGCACTGATTGTACACTATGAGACGTTGAAAGAACCAAAAATGCTGGATGTTGCAAGTGGGCCATAAAGATGGAAGTTTTGTGATTTTTGCGAAAATGAAAACCGTGAAAGTAGCTACATAATTTTACCCATATACATTTTGCCTTATATAAATTTTAAATAACTTAAATATTTTAGGCATAATTTTTGTGATACTACCCAAATTTTTTCGTCATGTTTGTCAAGAAAAAAATTCTTTGAAATTCATAACGAAAACGAATTTATTTGTATTTTTTAGCGATAGCAAATCTTTTGACTAGCTAGTATGAGAATAATTATATTTTCAAATAAAGTTTAAGCCACAATAAAATTAGTACACTTTCAGTACTAGGGTCTTCACTGATTTCTTATATGCAAATATAACTTTCCCCTATCTGTCTTTCAAAATAAAACTTTTTCATTATTATATAGTACAGACATGTTTGATATTTTTTATTTTTCATCTATTACTTTTTTAATCAAATTATTTATATTATATTATATATAATTCATCGCATATTATATCATTTGCAAGAATTCTATATGATAAACTATAGCGAAAATTAATCTGTTTTTTTTTTATTATAAATCCCACCCTCGTACCCGGTGCTCTCTTTTCTGCTATTCATATCTTGACAGCGCGAGAGAGAAACGAAAAGCGAAAAGAGTGTGCGTCCTTCTAATTACCAATAATTGATCGGTAGTTAATTACGTAGTTTCTCATAAGCACCTATTTGTCCATGGATGGTCACCCCTAACTTCATGGAGGATTTTGGATTTTGGTCAGCAATTTTGCCCCCTAAAACGAAACTAAAAAATGCAATCTAAGCATTGACATGGAAAAGAGTTGCTTATATTCAAAAAAGATGTTTGCAACAAAAATCAAACAAGCCCTTTCAAGTATAGCGAGTTGTCTTGTGATCACCATGTATTTATTAAGTAGCTAACTTCCTTTTAAGTTGGTTAAACATATTCGAAGCAAGTACACATATTTTACACATAACAACTAGAAAGCCATCCGGACATGACATCTTTGATAAATACTAACTGTGCTGGAGACAAAAAAATCGTCTACTTTTTGTTGGGAGGTTGTTCAAATGCCAATTCGAGACCATGGTTTGTTTCCATAGTAAAGTCTCTTAAATGAGTTTGGAGAACGAAGAATCAAATGTTTTGTACTAAAACAATGGGTGACTCGAATTGGCACTTGAACCACATGTGGAGCCGAATGAAAAAAATTACACCTTTTATTAACATAAATAATCATCAAATATATCCCGTAGCGTAGTCACCTAAAAACTGACTATACTATAGACTACCCAGGGCTACCCAAGGATAATCCGAGTATTACATATTACAAAAATTACATCATAAAAGCAGAAGGTCTCGTTAGTCAGGTGGGGGGGCTTGAGGTGGCGCAGTTTAAGTGTATTTAGCGTGACTATAATATCTTAAAGAAAGAAAGAAAAAGATTATTTATTTCAAAGAATAATGAATCACTGTAAAAAGGGGTTTATTTGTGATTTTGTAAAACCCAGGTCCAGGAGGAGAGAAAGAATCTTTGTGGAAGTTCATACCACTACCTTACTTATAAGAATTAGTAGTAACCATCACCGAGAGCAAGTTGGAGTGAGAATTTCTTTTGCAGATACTCTGTGCGATCTTTTTGTGTATCGTTTTAGGGAAGAAGATTTTTGACTTGAAAAATGTGAACAACCGACGTCATAAAGCATTCTTGTCACATGGCTATCAGAGTATCACAAGGCAAAACATGGTGGAAGCTTATGCAGTTGTTTTGTGTTTACGTTGGGACTTGCTATGACATGCTTTAACAGTGTATGTATTACTCTTTTAAATTTATATTGTTTTTTTATGACCATTGTTCGATCATGTTTTTGAAATACGATATTATTTTGTTGATCCTATATTAGCCTTTTTGTTGTGATTCTTGCACTTTGCTCAGTCAGATATTGATATTATTGCAATGACAAATATAGAAAGGACGTCTTATTGGCGTTGTTCTAACGTTGTGTGCTGGACGTTAGCTTGGGTCCTTTTTTTATAATATATTATCTCCTGCAGATTTAGCAGCTAATGTGGACGTACATAAAACGACTCTAGGGCGTCACTCTGTTTAAACAAAGGATTCGCAAAGACCCAAATCTTACAGGTGAAGTTGGTATGTTGAGTGCAGAGGCCTTGTACTTAGAGTGTCTGCAAACACATGTGTAAGAGAGCAAAAAACAATTATCTTATACTGTTTCTCAACAGATAATTGTGTTTTTGCTTACACATGTCTTATTTTTACTTTATCAATATAATAGACTATACCTTTTTTTTCTAAAAATTAACAGCTATTTTTTTCACTTTGAGTAAACCTATTTCTAGACTGTCATTTTCAAACTGCAGCTTGGTTATGATTCGCAAGTAATGTTAGGTTGGTTTTAAAATAAAATTATTCTGTAAAACATAGAACCATCAAAATCTCTTGTGGAAACGACAAAGAATGATTATGCGGCTTTTTCAGTATATCGTTTTTTAATTAAGAGGTGGAAATTGAAAATCGTTTTACGATTACATTATAGCGAACTAAACTGCTCGGTCCCCACATAACTCGATATTCAGAACACTGTGCTTTGAAGGCCAACCGGACCGAATTTAGTCCGCTATACAGACATGCTTTAACCTGTCCGTATATTTCGCGAGAACTTTCTTAGTCGAAATGAAGGAACAGGATTTTTTGTTCGATATACCGAGGAACGCGGTTTGTTTAACGAAATGTGTATGCGAATGTGCGTTAGAAACGGACAAGGATGTCCCGCCCGAGATTTTTAGCATTTCACTTTTGAGTTCGAAATTTGTAACCCCTTAAGTGTTCCCAAGTGGTTAGTTAAGGCAGTGCTTTCTTTGTCTTTGTGTTTATGAATTAGTTTCTGAGAATTAATCGTGTCATAATCCCCTGTAATAAGAGTTCAAAGAAGAGGTCCAACTTACTAGCCGATTGGTAGCCAAACTCATTATGAAAACGGTGACGCAAGCATTTCTTCGAACGTAAAATCAAAACATTACATCATATTATACATATAAGATAAAGCGACTGTTATCGCTTTTTCTTGTTAAGACATTCTTTATATAAAGACATGGATATGTGAATGTGTGGGTTTGTTTAATTTTATGTTTATGCTTTAAGCACGAGTTTCAAAGCGAAAGATATTATATATCTCCCTCCTACAGAGCTATCTTTACTTCGAGTGATATAACTATGTCATTTCTGGCTGATTACAATTGGTAAATAAATGTGTTTATAATTATAGCTCGTTTGCTGACTTTCATTCTTCAGATTTGTTTTTTTTTTTTGCATGTTGGTTGACTTTTGTTGTGTTGTGTCCGTACATGAGCGGATGAATTGTAGTCATGATTTTTTGTTTATTAAATGTCGATAGACTTCAGTAAAGTTCTTTGTTTTCGTGTGTGGAAACGTAGAACATTTTATCGCTGTTTTTAAGTTGTTTTCTATTCCCAGCAATTAATTATAATTGGATCTAAGGGGGAGGGCAACATCTGTAAAGAAGAGTGAAAGTCGTTCAGGTCATCATTAACTTTTGCTCTTCTACGCATATGTTTGCTGCAGTCTAGACCGCCTCTGAATTAGCAAACATTGTTTATATCGATATAGTTATAAGAAGCGTTTTCTTAATAGTTTGAAACATTTTTTCTGTTTGTATGTTGTCATAAGATAAAGAAGCGGTTATGTAGTTGGTGTCTTACTTGTTATTTTTGTGTTGTTGTTGTTGTTGCTTTTGTAAAAAATAAACAGAGGAAAACATACTCGTTATAAATGCTCATAGTTGATTAAAAAATATTTCATTTCGACACAAAAAAAAGCGGCTTGATTGTCACGAACGCTGATCACCTATCATCATTTTTTAAATGGACCTCTTTATAAATATATCGATTTATTCTAGATATGGTTTACGTGCTTTGTCCTGCCCCACTTGCCCTGTGTTCTGTAGCCTGTAATCTGTAACCTGTAATCTGTGTTTCAAGCCAAACCTCTTCGAAGTGACTCGGACGTATATGCAACACACCTTTTTTTGTATATTTATAAGCAACCATTTTTTAAGCAACTAGGGCTCGGAGACAGAAAAATTAAGCTACTTTTGAGGCTGATCATCAAGACCTAAGCAACCATCTTGAAACGATATAAGCAACTCTTGAGGCTCAGTATTTCTTACCACTTAACTCCCTAATGTGTGTAACATAGACATCAGCAGGTCGTTAATATTGTTTAGTTATTCATGAAGTAAGTATATGATTGAATTTTATGCTTTCTCTTCTTTTACAAAAAATGTAAGAAACTCCGAGCAACAAAATAGTGAAAAGAATTTTGGGGCTAAGGTTAAGTTGCTTATATTAAAAAAAACGGGGGGACGGCTCCTGTTGTGTTTGTGTAAGTTTGTGTGTGTTGTGTTGTTTATAGAATTTTTATATTCGCGTCTGATAATACCAGAAGTAATTGAATGGTGAGCATCCATAAAAACAAGTCATCATTAATTTTCTCTTATTACTGTAAATTAGTGTCATTTTGGATAATTAGCTTATTAACCTTTAGACCTGAATAAATACTGTGTGAAAATCATATCACCCACACACTGTCAAATGGCACATTAATATGGCTTCTGAAATTTCAATTATTACTCAAAACCGATGTAATGTTATCAATAGCTATGTAAATTATCTTCTCAACAGTTCAAAGGTGGATTTGGAGGAATGACAACTCTCTGCAAAGGAGAGTGAAAATACAATTTTCTTGCAGTGTTACTCAAATGATTTCTTTGCTCTCCTACGCATACATTTTCGGCTCTTTCGGTTACAGAGACAGATCTAGAGGGTCGACAAACACTTGTGTAGGAGAGCATAAAGGTAATTACATATATGTAGAAACGCTACGAGATACGTGTTTTCACTCTCCATAGCAGATGTTGTTGGCCCTAATTATACGAAAGTATACTTTAGGTTGTTGTGTATCCAACGATCATTTTATATTCAATTTGCATTTTTTATTCAATTTGCTAAAATATTTTTAGAAGAAAGAAGTACGCAACATCAACTCCACCGAAATATTTTAGTAAAAAAATTATAACGATGAAATACTGTACTTGTGAATTGAATCTTCTTTTACCTCTGCTCATCCTGACAATTGCACAATTTCCATTGAGCCAATCTGTGCCTAGGTGTGATCCCGTCGAAGGTGACCTGGACCTGTCGAAACCACCCTGCGACTGTTTATACGACAAAGAAGGCGGCTGGCTCGTCTACAACAACACTTATATCCGTCACCTTAACCTTACAAACACCGAAGTGTCGTCCTTGTATACGTCAGATTTCACAGATTCTGTAAAGATGTTGTGTTCTTTGCGAACTGCCATTGACAAGAGACTTTACTGTCCTTTGTTTAGCCAATCTTTACATAAACCATCATTTGCTACTATTACCTTCCGTGATAAGCATAATAATACTGGTGATGGGATCAAGAGATGGTCCAAATTCTCTCTGAGTCAAAACGAGTTGAAATATTGCGACTGCAACATTGGAGAGATTCCGACATGGGAACAAACATCGTGGAAAAAAGGAAAAGTGAGTTGGAAAGCCGTAGAAACTAAAAAGATCACGATTCCCTCAATAAACGCTAACGTTTGGTTGGAACAGGGTGGGCGCCGCATCCCTGGTTGCAGAGATATCAGTAAATCCAAACGTGAGTGTATTGTACAGGTCGACTCGTTGACATACGATTTAGCGTTCAAAGTGTGTTTACAACCGGATAATGTTAATTGTCGTGACGAAGTAAAGGAAACGGTTTGCAGTGACGAGTTGAGACTGAAACCTTTCTTACTGTTTGAGAAATTTGCCATCAAAGACGAAGAAGTAAAATGTGAACGGCCTAGTAAAGATAGTCTTGCTTTAGCCTGGTCGGTCGCGAACAAACATGAGCTTTACGAGGCTGATCATTTGCTGGTCTACCGTGTTAGCTTACGTGATAACGCCAACCGCATGATTTACAATATCACGACGCGAGGCTTAGAACTTACCAATCTGTCCCCTGGCATAAGCAAACGCACAAGCTACTTCGAAGTAGAAAATTGTATAACGACAGGTGAGTGTAGCGGCAAAATGAGTAGAGAATGTCCCAGCATCAAAGAGCAGGATAGCATCGAAGTGTATGTGATCCCGACCATTATCGCGCTCATAGTGATAGTAGCTGTAATATTAGGAACACTGTTTTTCTGTTATGTGAAGTCAAACAATAACAAATCACATCGGACTTCTAAGGAGCCGACAGACGGCGATGCAGTATTTAACGCCATTTATACGTCATCCAGCATAAGCCCCCTTAATATCTATACCATTCCAGATGAAACGGTAAGATGTGATGAGGAAAAGTTTGATCATATTGAGTGCAAATTGTAGACTAATATTTTATAATAATTTAAGTAAACTTAATAATTGACTTGACTCAATTTCCATTTCCAAAAAAATATTAAGCTGGCGCATTCCTATCGCCTTATTGTGATTCTTGGAAAGTTTTAAAAACCTTTTAAATTTTCTCTCCTCAAATTTTCAGTGGAACTGGCTTTTTCATATTTTTCTAATTGTTATACCCCTTTTTGATGGATTTTTTAATTTAATTTAATTTTAGTTTCAATTAAAAAACAAAACAATTAAAAATGAATTAAATTCTGGTAATTGCGTTATACAATTTAGTTTATTGACGATACAAGATGCTAAAAAAATTTAGATTTATTTATAATACATTTATTTATAAATGATCTATGTTGTATAGAGATTTTGTATTTTTTTTAGATTTTGTAATTCGTTTTTGAATTTTTTATTTTTTTATTTTGAGCTTTTAAATTGTACATATAGAGAATCCTATTAGAAAAAAGTAATGTGTTTATATCCATTTAATGTCTGCTTATTAACACAGTTTTTAAAAAGAGCTACTCAGCCAGCACACGACTTCAGAACGACGTCGTTATAACATCGTTTTAACGTCGTAACAACGTCTAAATAACGTCATTCTAACGTTATATCCCGACTGGGTATCGCTATAATGAGAAAGACGCAAAGTTGGGTCTTTGAGCAAATATCAGGCGAATTTTCAAAAGTAACTTTCTAGATCACCTAAGAAATGTACTTACTTAAATATTTTAATTTATTTTTTATCCAGGTTGTCCCGGGTGCTAATGGCAGTGGAATCACTGATGATGTCGCTTTGTTTCAGGGATCGTTTGAGTAAAAGTTTAACTCCTGTCTCGTTGTGTGAAAATACACTTTCTATGCACCAGTCAGCACATCGGACCATCTTGACGTCGTGTTAACGTTCATACAATGTCGTCCTATGAACGCCGTGTGCTGGTTGGAATTAATCAAAAGGATTCGAGGCTACTGCTAATCTGGTATTTCGCCGTCTAAGCTAACCTCCACTGTGTGTAGTTTACTTTAAGGGCAGAAACTTTCACCTAATGAAAAAACGCGAAATCTTTTACAAAAACTTTCGCGAATGGTAAGAGAGAGGTATATTTGGTATCTTTTAATACATATCAATTAATAATAATAAAGCTTAATTTTCCTTCCACTCAAAGTCATCGGTTTCGAAAAGTTCCACTATAGTGTGTTGAAAAAAAAAAAGATGAAACAATTGCGTTTGGAAAACTATTATTTTTTTGGTTTCCGTTCTATTAATTTGAAATTTTCAGATGCGCAAACAGTCACGAAGACGGCAGAAAAACGCGAAAGTTTCTGCCATTAACGTAACTTCCAAATGTAATCGCTAACTTATTTGTAAGAATGATTAATACCTTGAATCTCAAGATATTCGGAATTGTAGTGAACTTTTATCTGTCATCAGTCATCAGCCAGTGCAAACTTTAACACGATGTTATGTCAAACATTATTTCGGCTACAATTATTCTCCTCTGTAGTCACCCTTTTGTTTTCAATTAGCCTTAGTTTAAAGACAT
This sequence comes from Dendronotus venustus, assembly GCA_031834005.1. NCBI lineage: Eukaryota > Metazoa > Mollusca > Gastropoda > Nudibranchia > Dendronotidae > Dendronotus > Dendronotus venustus. The sequence continues at coordinate 10,792 of JAUEKX010173883.1, forward strand.
AAGGAGTCAGTAGTTTATCGAGATCTGGTCCGTTAAATTGAGTTCGTAGGGATTTCATACTTCTCCAATATTGAAGAAATCTTTCTTAACTTTGTACCACCTAAGTAAAACTTCCCTGTGGCATTTCTTTTTAAAATGCCACTATCATCATATTTACAAAGACCCATGTATTTCTCCTTCAAATATTTCACGTTGGCGTTCTTGCTTTTTTTTAGATTTAGAATAATAAACTTTTTTAATCTACGTGAAATTCAGTAGTATAACTTTAGTAAAA
>JAUEKX010173994.1:0-11063 GCA_031834005.1 Dendronotus venustus
ATAGATTTGTTATTTCTTTGTGTTTTTCTATATATATATATATATATATATATATATATATATATATATATATGTAGTGTTTATAGATTTATTGAGATTTTTATCGCAAAAAGGTTTTTTAAGTTTTCTTGACTATTACGAATTATAAACCATGGGAAGTTTTCTTTGGAAATAAAAACAGAATATGTATTGCTTCGATTTCAAACTGAATAATCATGTAACATCAAGTCTTAAAAAAATTATTTTACCTACCGTGGATTTATCATATTTTAAATGTGTATGCATACATTATTTTGAACATATGTAAACAAATTAATCAGCAGACTTACATTTTTGATTCGACATATATATATTCCACTAACCGTACGAGTTGTTAAACAAACCAAAAATGATCAAGCAAGATTGTTGTAAACTATGTTTGTTCGCGCTTTTAAATTGGAGCTCCCAAGAGACTCACGTGACAAGACTGATGCTCATCGAATGTCAATGAGCGAGTGAAATAACGTAAAGAGTCTGTACACACTGCACTATTTCTCGTTATTTCTAATCTTTATTTAGCGTGTATAAAATGGACACCAAAAGTAACGCTGTAATGGAAATCATGATTTAGTTGGGTAATGGAAATGTTGCATTAATTTTCTAATGGAAATCATGCTTTAATACAGGCATTTGTAATAATAAAACCATGATGGCATTTGAGTAGCGTACAAATAGCAGATGTCAACTGATCGATGTGCACAAGCACATCTTATCTAATTATTTGATAATTTAATATCAAAATAATAATTGTTCTCCACACAATCATGACATCTGCATTTTGCTATCACATATTTTAGTTTGCTGTATAGGCTGGTGAATGAAATTGTTGTAAGTTACAGACTTGGAAAGATGTTTGTTTACATACGTTCAAAATAAGGTACGCATTCAAAATATGGTAAATCATTTTTGACTGTAGCTAATAAGTGACAGTGGCATTTTTAAAGCTAGTATCAGTTTTGAGTTACTGGCTGACTATGTATATTAAATTCTGTTTTTCATTTTTAGTAACGTCTCTTCTTTTAATATTTGTTTTTATATTTTGTTGTAACTTTAGTTCATATTTCTTCCACTAAAAGTTGTTTCCAATTTATTTGAGAATGCAAAATATACGTCACGGAAAAATCTTTTCTAACTGATGTTGCTGAACTCCCTCCCCCTCATTAACGGAAAAAGTCTGCGAAAAGTCTGCGAAGCGTGATGAAAATTGTTGCGGCCCCTTATTATAATTGCTTAGTGTGCATCATAAAGCTACAGGAAAAATTCTTAAGAACAGGATGATTTAGATTAAGCAATTTAGTTTATTTGCGTGCTTTCACTCTGAGGGAATCAATACACTGTAAATTCAATGGTTTTATCATCTTTGATGCTTGTTAAAATTCAAGTTGATGTAACTGAAGAGTTCTTCAAGAGACAAGAAAAGAAGAAATATTTCACCTAACCAAAGCAAAACAGCAAGAATTCCGTAGAATGTTAATACGAATTAATATACATAAACGAAAGATATATAAACTATTTAAAAGAGAAAGACACAATTGACAGTGTGATATGAGAAATCAAAAAACTTTTTGAAATAGCAAAAACCAAGGCGCCATCTTTAGTGTTTATAAACAACCAGCGGCAAGCTTGTTAGGCCCGGGCTAGATTTCTGCGAATTATGGAAGCCTGTTCCTGATTGGTCAAAATGCGGTAGTTTCATAAAACCCTATCCACATTTCCTAAAAACTGGTTACTGGAAGTAAAAAAATGGCGGCTGCAGCAACGCGTGGTTGCCATCTGTGTTTTCGATGCAGGAAAGGAATTTTATTAAATACGTGTCCAAGGTAAGTTCTTATGTTGATAGTTAACTTTTTTTTTTGTTCAAATTTTTTCTGTAATAGGTTATATCCTTGTTCTGATTTCGAAATCAATTTGGTGACTAGTAAGGTACTTCCGTTTTAGTTTATTGTTGTTTTTTCTTCATTTTATATATATATATATATATATTTGTTATTTTTATTTCTGTCATTTTTCCAGCTTATAAGTATATTAACTTTCATTGTTCTCTTTGAGTTTGAAAACTAATTATGTTACTTAGAGAAGTAATAATTGTCACAAAGAAAAATATCACACCTCATCACTAAAGATGAAACTGGTTTGTGTAGAAGCAGATTAAATAATTATTTCTTTAATAAAAAAATTTTAATGGTATAAGTATATATATGCGTATGAAATAAATAAATTATTATAAATCTAATAAACACTCGTGAAGCCAAATATTTATGGAAAGAAAACTAAAAACTAAAAGAACTAAAATTATAACATAAAACTTAACAAAAACTTGAAAATGGTAAAATGTTTTTACAAAGTATATATTTTGCAAAAATTAGAAACTAAAAAAAACACGATAAAAACATAACTACTGTAAATATAGTACACGTTTTTTATAAGAAACCTAGTTCTAAAAGTTTCTTACTTACAGTCTGGAATTGTACGGATTTACCATATATATTTTGAACGCGTACCTTATTTTGAACTTATGTAAACAAACATCTTTCCAAGTCTGTAACTTACAACAATTTCATTCACCAACCTATATATATATATAGATATGTGCTTGTGCACATCAATCAATTGACATCTGCTATTTGTACACTACTCAAATGCCATCATGGTTTTATTATTACAAATGCGTGTATTAAAGCATGATTTCCATTAGAAGATTAATGCAACATTTCCATTACCCAACTAAATCAAGATTTCCATTACAGCGTTACTTATAGCGTGTATTTTATACACGTTGAATAAAGGTTATTAATAATTAGAAATAGTGCAGTGTGTACAGACTCTTCGCGTTATTTCACTTGGTCGTTTAGAATCGATGAGCATCAGTCTTGTCGCGTGAGTCTCTTGGGAGCTCCAATTTAAAAGCGCGAACAAACATAGTTTACAACAATCTTGCTTGATAATTTTTTAAAAATATTTAATAATATATACGCGTTCAAAATATGGCAAATCCACCATATCAAGTTTAGTTAGTTGTTCTTGTCACATGGCATTTAACATAACAATAACATGGTGAAAAGTATATATTCTTTATTATATTAAGCACATTTTTCAAACATAATAGGATACTCATTACTATTCCCTATTGTATCTTTTTGTATTTTTGATTGTCATATCTATGTACGTATCTTTATGTTTTTCGTATTTTTGATCATCATATCTCTGTATATTTTTGTCTTCGTTTTTTCAATCATACCTCTGTATCTTTTTTTACCATGGTAATTTCAATTGCCATATCTTCATATTACAGTATTTACAATTGTTGTATTTCTGTATCTTGCTTCATATGATTGATCGTTGTGTATTCATAAAGGGGTATTTTCAGTTGCCAGATCTCTGTAAGACTTTTCTTTTTAATGAATGTTCATGAAATGAGAATATTCTTGAGTTGAGTACGTTCTTAAATAATTTTAAAGAAAAAAATCAGTGTATTTTACATGTACATACATACTCAGGTATGTCATTGTGATTTGGACTGTTTATTTTACAACCTGAATGTTCCTCTTTCAGAATAAATCTGTGGCAATTACGATGTTCAAGCTCAACCTCTAAAAATAGTAAGTAAACAATTATAACATATATCCCTAATATAACATAACAGAACCTTCTTTACTTTCTTATGGTTTGTATAATTTTGTTAATTAATTTGGTACCGTCACCTTGTCCAACTTTGTGTTTCAATGTCTAACTTCGTTGACACTGTGTAGCTGTGGCTGAGTGGTTAAGGAACTTGACTTGTAACCTGCTGGTCAGGGGTTCGAGTCTACCACCTGTTACAGTGGTGAGGATAACCTCTCGCTGCTAATTGCCATAGGTTTCTTTTGTAGGTGTTACACAACGAGGGCAGGACTCTCATTGATAGCAGTATGATTAGTACTGAAGAGACCATTCTGGGTAAAAATTCATAAATAATATAATAGTACTAATAATAATGACAAAAAACAACAAACCCATCTGGTCTCCAAAATATGGAAAATAAAATCAAAACATTTCAAACATAACAAAAATCATGCAAATATCTATACCACAAAGTAACAAAGTAGTCATCTATAAGAAAATTTCTTTCATAAATTTGTTGATATTTCAGACATTAACAAGCAATTATAATTATTGTTAAAATCAATTAATCATTTTCACACTCCCAAGAGTGTTTTCAGTGTGCGTCAAATAAACTCAACGCTGTTTTGGTAAATTATATGTAGCAAAGGAGACACTGTATTCCGCCCTTTAATTTAATATCTTGATAAAATGAACCTAATGTAAAGAAAAAATAAGAAAAATTAATCTAGAATTCTTTTTTGAATAAAAAATAACAATTTTAATTTAATTTTGTTCATTTTAATACCTGCCCTCATGAACCAACTTGCAAAAATATACTTACCACTACTGCCGCCAATAATAAATTAGCGTCTAATTAGCGATAAAAAATAATCATTATATATGTAGGAGGCATGAAAAAAAGGAAATCACTTGTGCATAAGTGAAGTGGCAATTAAATTTTTATGTAAGTGTCAATGGCAATTACATATAACTTGAACAAAATATATTCAATTGATGGGTTGCTTTATGTTTTAGTCTACATTTAAACAATTTTTTATTTTGCCAGATGTAATAATTTGTTTCAGTTTCTTAATTCAATGTTTACTTTTTATACTCGGAATTTCATTTAAAATAATCTGCAGATCAGTTTGGTTTGGTTTTTTTTGTCAACGGAGTTAGACGTGGAAACACGAAGTCAGACAAGGGGACGGTATTACTTACAGGATTATGTCACTGATGAAAATCGTTAAAATAATAGTATATTGACACCTTTACTAAAATAATTTGTTATTAAGAATGTTAAATACAAGAATTATTTTATATGTACTAATAAGTATAATTATACCAATGTGTTCTGTTTACAGATAAAAGTGATGCCAAACCACAGAAGAAAAGGTAAAAACAAAATTAACAAAAACATAATTTTCTAATATAGTGATCATATTGCAATACCAATCCTCAAGGCAACATATTTGTTTTGAAAAGATGTCTTTTCTCCTATTAATACTATTTTTAACTTTTTCTTATCTTTATCTTATAGAGATAGATTTACTGTTCTTAAAACACTAGCATCTACTGTTGGAGAGGTAAATAGATAGTTGAGAATATATTTTAACCCTTTGCAGAGTTTAATAGACTTTTACGAGGGACTAGCTAGGTTAGTATGTGTGTGTTGTGATATCCATAGTAAAATTCTTTTGCACCTGTATTTTTATTTAGGTACCAGATAGACCTGACTACAGATTTATTGATGATGTTATATTAAACGCGAGGACATCTGTGAAAACTGTATGATTTTGTTTTTCTATTAGCAGTTATTGTTATTTATTTTACATAAACTATACATTATTTTTAACACTTTTTTAAACATTTATTGGAGCCTTTTTTATAACTTGTTGATTTTAGAGAGAACTTGAACTTGCTATTGATTCTGGAACAAAAGCAGCAGAATATGTTCTAGAAAAATATCCAAATCTTGTTCAACTCAGAGAACCTGTTCCAGTAAGTTAAATAATGCATTATAAAAATAGATTATGTATATACATGTACACCTTTTTCTCCCAATAGACACAATTACACGTAGCTTTCCTCTAAGTCTACAATAAAATATTGGCTGCAGTATGCTTGTCTCATCTCTTTAGACAATTATTCATCATAAAAATAATATTATTGATAAGATACTAAATATTTTCACTTTTATTAAAATATTAGGCTTGGCCCAAATCTTTTGGTATTGCTGAAGATCTTGATCCAACAATTGAAAACTTTAAACGTAAGTCTGCAAAGAAAAATCTTATATTGTCTCGCATGCACTTCCATATTAACGTAATATAGTTTGTAACTAATTTGATTTAAAATCTCATTTTGTTACTAGTTCTACTCAAATCTAATGATAGAATACCAAAACTGGTGGAGATTTATGAATCCTTAAAAGCCAATGGTAAGATGGTACAGTACTTGAATTATGTTTTAGAGTTAGCCATTGCTACGTATGTTTCATTTGATTATTATTATTAGCTTGAAGTTACTATAAAACATTTCAGATGGTCATTATTTTGAGGGGTTTATAAAACGATATTCATATTCTTGCCCATATTAGCTTTTGTTGTTTAATTATGATCAAAACTTCATCTATATTTCTGTGAGTGTGAGATGTTATTTCTCTAGTCCTTGAGTTGTTGAGTTATTTTTACAAACTATGTATTTCTTGTTTAGGTGATTTGACGTTGGACAACCGTAATGAGATGTTAGCGTTTGCATCTTATCATTCTTTACCAATATCATTTGAATCCCACGAAAATGAGGTGCTTATTATGTATATATAATAACTTTCCACTATTACTATAGTAAAAGAAGGTGGCTAAATCAACTATGGTTGTAAATACATTTTAATATAAATTTTAAGTCTTTGGATTTTAGCAAGATTTTCCTCCGTACAATTTAGGTACTAAATATGTCACTAAGTTTTAGATGAAAACCCACTGCTGTTTTATCTGATCTTTTATGATTCTTCGTTCGTTTAGACATCAGAAGAATCCTCTTCGTCTTCATCTTCAGATTCGTCTTCATCAGATGATGAATTACAAGCAAATAATGTAAACAAATTACAATAATTTCTTTATTATTTCCGAAGTAGCGATATGCAGCTAAATCATATTATTGATAATAAGTAGTTTTGCCACGTCTAGACATTTACTTAAAATATATCTGAGTTTATTATTAATATTTAGACACAAGAACAATCATTTTCAACATGGAGGTTTGATACAATTTTTTTTTTAATTTAATTCGATTTTTAATTAGAATATTGATGTCGTTAGGTATCAAATCTTATTTTTAAAACAAATTTTATTTTTATTTTACAGGAATGATGGCTTTGCTGAGAAGTTGTTTGAAGAACTTAAAGAAGAATCAAATGCAAAAACTTATGAAGTTTTCATCCTAGGCTTACTAAAGGTTTTTATATTTTGGATGTCATTGGGAATAATGTATATAATTATGATATATATATATATATTTATAAATTATTTCAATCCTGAGTATAAAAACACATGATGGATATTGTATTTCTGACCTGTCATACAGTCTAGTGAAGTATGGTCGTTTTAGACGAGTACTTATTTTATACAGCACATTTATAATGTGACGATAAGTTACAGTGATCATTTGTTTTGAATTTTTTTCCTCGTTACGATGTCGCGTTAGACAGGTAGGTGTTTTGTCCAGTAAAGTTTCTTCAGAAAATAGCTCAGACAGGCCAAAGTTGAATGGTTGTCGTTAAGGCAGGTTAGATAGTACTTCTATAATACGTCTGTAAATATTATAGAAGAAATATTTTTGATATTCTTTCCTCTAATCTTTTGTTCTTAATGTACCTTATAAATATATATATATATATATTTTTTTTTTTTTCTATTATGTTTTACGTTTTGGTTTTAGCATGGTGAATATCTTCGCGCTTACCACTTGTTTAATGAATTTAAAGAGAAGGATTTAAAAGGTATTTAGCACATATTGATTTTCGTGAGAGGCCATTTAATAAGAAAGAGTTTTGTTATAATTTATGCGTTTAGTACGTGAAAGAGCATTAAGGTCCTTTTTCAGTTCCAAAGAAATCTTTTCTCGCGCTGACCGTTTTTGCGTTTAGAAAAATTAATAATTTTCTATTTTTTTCTCTTCGCGAAAATTATTACGAATAAAAGGTAGTTACTGTTTACTCTGCAAAATGGTTTGCTGCACGAATTATGTGTTTCCTTGTATATGACACATTTTATATCATACTTGTTGTTTATTAGGATCATCTTATTTCTATAACACACTCATCAAACATGTGGTCGACGTAAGAACTGGTGATAAAGACAGATGGGACTTAGTTGAGGTTTGTTTATTTCTTTCCCAGGAGCCGAACAAAAATCATGCTGTGGAGGAGAGTCGAGGTGTAAAAGTACGATTGCGATTTCGCTAAGGAAATAGGACTACGGGTCTTCTGTACAGTGTTACAAACTAATTATCTCGTTATACTGAGCAAAATAAATTCTTGTGTACTATGTATAATACTATTAGTTTCTCTTTCGCTGTTTTTGCTTTAACAAGCTAGTTTTAATGGTTGGACGATTTCAATTCTTTTGATACCAATAAGCATATCAAAGTATTTAGGAAGAAGAAGATGATATTGTATTTTTAAGCGTATAATTAAAACCAAAATTCGAATCTGCGAAATCTTTTAGAAATTGAAAAAAACATTTAAACATTTTGTTTCAATATAATGTTTGTCCTTTTTATTTATTTATTTCCGTTTATTGTTTCTAACTACGTCTTTTTGCGTTCAAATTTTCAAATAAAGCTTGTCTTTAGATGGACGGATCCGCGAAATCTAATCTCCCTAAAAAGTAATTTGTGAAAAATAAATATTATTCAAATTATATTTTATTATAGGACATCGTGTCCTCGATGAAGCACATAAAACCTACCGCAGGTATCATAATATATACTATTGTATATTATATAGTAATAAAGTTTTGAATTAAAATTGAACTTTCGATTAAGATTTTCAAAACGATATCAAACGAGAGGAGATGGGGAGGGGGAACTAAACTTTCATTTCTTTCGTAAACGCACATTCTTTGTATGTGTATCAAAAAATATTGCATTGGCTATTATTTTTTATAAGTTTTTTTATGTATCTCATTGACCTGGAACAGTTTTTAATTCAAAGGTATAGTGTGCCGGTGTAATGTAAACACTTAAAAAAAAAAATGTTATTTCCATAGTGACGTTTACAAACTTGATGGCAGTGGCTTTAGAACAAGAAAATGACGCTCCAAAGTTATGCCAAAGACTCTTTGGAGAGATGAAGAAAAAGAAAATTGGTATCTTGCCTTTCCTCTTATTTTCCTTTTTTTTGTATAATCTATTCTATTTATTATACTTTGTTTTGGATATTTTAATTTATTATGTGTATAAGCTATATATTGTTTAATCTTCAAAATCAAACAAAGATGGAATTTCTTAGCCGTCTCGGCGTACTATTTATATTTGCTCTCTATAAATTGAAAATCTCTTGAATTTGAACATTGTCTTCTTTTATTTAATACAGCTCCTTGTTTGGCATCTTTGTATTATTTGTTAGCAGCAGAAAGAAAAACATTTGAGAACCAGCGAAGTATGTATTATGGGTTTCATTTAAAAATAAAAATGAATACTGTCCCCTGTTCTTGGAATATGTTCTTGCAGAGACTGTTCTAAATCATCAGTATTAAAAGAAGATTTTTTGTAGAAGAAGCTTTTAGTTTTAAGTCTCAAGATTAAGAAATCTAATAATTAAACTCAGTTATTTCGATTTTTCACAAAAAGAATGACTAAAAAATCTTGGTATGCTAAAATTTAGTGTAAAATGGCAAAAATAATATGATAAAAAGCTTTGCAGAAACGTTTTTAAATTTAAACTATAGGGATATTTTCAAGGTGTAAAAAGAGATATATAATGTTTACGGTGGTTTACTATAGGTATGCCTCTTTTTGTATTAATATTTTCTTTTTCTTAGACTATTATCAAAACATTCGAATTCTTTACATTTGTGTTGATGAAATTGAAGCTGGAAGAGTCAACCTTGAACTCACTCACCCTAGCGACGGTATGCTTGTTTCTCATTAAAGAGAGGGCGGAGAGGTTTACAAATTGTGTTTACAAAATATTCACATCTTTAGTCTTAAACCTATTTCACCAATAGTTTTAGATTTACAGTGATTCTTTAATTTTGATCATTACATTAGAACAAATTGATACTCCCTAAGGCATGTATTAAATACGCGCTTCTCTCAATGTAAAAACAATATCATAATTGATTGTTTTTGTTTTTAGTTGAATTCTTTCACATTGCAATGCACCTGGTAAGCTTATTATTCTACTTATTACCAACAAGCTACAGTCAAAGACAGTGATTTGACAACCATTATGACCATAATTCTTACACCCTTGAACTGTTTTTATCATACCTGGAGATTGAAAAGATTTATTAAAGAATTGAACACGGTGATGATTTCCTTTTCAATCTCCAATGTAAATAACGACACTGGAAACATGGTAGCGAAAGTAGTGCTGTATGGGTTTTCATTAATCAGTCTACTTAAAATAGCGAACTACTCGGGAATATGGCAAATCTAATTGGTCGAGAGCGTTAACGACGGTCCTTACTCTGACCGGAGAAATAAATAATTGTTTTGCTTCCACAAACAACTCTAGAATAGTAAACTTTCAAATTAAACTACCGGCTCGTATAACCAGTTTTTTTATTACATCGAATCTCTAATAATGTCAATTGAGATTTCCATCCAATTCGCATCTTACGGAACAATTTTTATTTTTTCTTTGCTTTGTCTTGAGGAATAGAATATTTTGTTTGTTTATTTTTAAATCGAACTTTAAAAAAATCGAAATTGCTTGAAAACCGGTTTCTCCTCTATCTCAACCGAGCCGAAAACCTTTAATGATTATATTGATTTAAATGCTCAAAATAATATACCTGTTATTGAAATTTTTAATAATCATTTTTTACCTTTTAAAAAGTATTCCGGTTAATAAATACAATAATAAACAAATAGCCTCGCGTTTCACCCAAATTTCGTCTACATTTTCCTGTAAAATCATCGGCTAAACGCATAAAATGAAATTTTTTTTTTATTTAGGCTCGATTTAAAAGAGTTGGTGAAGTAGCCGAGAGATTGCTAGAGATTTTAGAGAGTAATAACTTAAACCAAATGCTTGGAATGAGAGCTAAGACTTTCTAGTGAGTGTGACCGTGAATTATTTTCTTTAGAATTTTAAAATATTTTTTAGTTTAATTATTTCTACTATATTATAACTTGTTTTTTATGTTGTTTTATTTCAGCGGTAATTTTCTTGCAGCTGTTTCAAGAAGCCCAAAAGACATGGAAACCGTTTT
>JAUEKX010174216.1:0-11872 GCA_031834005.1 Dendronotus venustus
TCGCTACGAAATATTTCGCCTCTCAATGTAAACAAACAAATGTGCGCATGCTCAGATTCAATTCGTCCCGTGTGAATTACCCTTAACAAAGCAAAAGATCGTTCAATTTTTAGAAAATTTAACACAGCCACTGATTAGACTGAGTAAGATGATCGATTTAAAAATATGGTGACAACTTATATTTGTCCATTTTGATTCGAAATCTAAATTCATTTTTGGAATCTATGCCAATAACTAGTGGGAAGAGCACATTTTTTATGCAAAAGCTTTTGAGACTAAATACGTTGAATATAACACCTAATCTGCACAGGACGTTAAAATAACTTTATTATGACGTTGTTTTAACTTTTTGATGTCGTATCATCGTGATCAAACGTGATGGTTTGGGACTTCCACTTTTTTCTTGCGAAAGAATATCAGGAAGGAATTGAAATGAATTGACCATAACACGTTCGTGTAACTTACAAACTGCCTCTAACATTATTTTTGGTAAAGACGATAACAAAATTCTTGTATTCAAGTTTGTTGTCGCTAAACCATCATCGCGTATGATCTTTTATTTCATAAACGAAAACAAATTTATCCAATTTACTATCACGATTTTATATAAATTTATACGAATGCATATAATCATTTCGTTTTCAGGAAACTTTCTTAAAGGTATTTCTCGCGAGTAAAAAAATACTTTTGCAAATTTTGGCAGGTGTTTATTTTTAAGAATTTATTTTTTTGAAAAATTTGAAATGTTAAACCATAAAGGTCTGACTACATTTCAAATATTTTTTATGAAGCTATATTTACACTACAGTTGTTTTTGAAACAACGACGCTTGGTAAGAAAATACAACTACTCTTTTCTCCCGTCCTGTTGGAAAATAAATATAAAATTCCCGAAATAGGAAGTCCTTAAAAGAAGAATGTTCATTTGTTATGTAAATTGAGTCATTCGACCCCATTCGTAAACCTTTTTAAGACCGCGTTTCTCAACATTCAAGAAAGAAGAGGTATCGTTTCATGTGGGTTTGTTACATCAATTTCGTTTGCGGATTAGTACACAAAGGAAAATGGAGATTAAGAAACGTGAAACACAAATAAACAAGTCATGAACAAAAAGAAAATGTCATTTAATAAACTCATTTTGCTAAACTTTTATTATACAATATGACCAAATCACACTTCTTTTTTTTTAATTCTCGTTACTCCTACTTCATACTTGTATTTAATAATAACAAAATAGTATTTACATAACCTGAAATCCATAAAAATTCACTGTTTGTACTCGGTTCTAACTTGCACTAGTCTAATGCATTCATCAAAAGTTTCAAAGCTGCTCATCAACAACCTAATACTCAGATCCAGTATTTTCTTTAGATCCAGTATTTTGCCAACCACGAAAGGATCTGACAAGGTTGTTAATCGATTTCATTGGTTTAGATACGGCAATAGCTTGGATTGCTCCATATTCTAGTCTTACTACATGTTTTAGCGTGATGAATAAAAGTCTGCATCAAGTGGCAAAAGTCTAGTGGTCTACTACAGACGGCAGAAGAAAAAGAATATCCAAGAAATTTATGATAAATGTTTTTCTGTACTAGATCTGATGAATTTAAAGATACTCATCAACTGCAAGAATAACCAACATACCATGAAAAAATTTTTCTTAAAAAAGATATCGGGTTATTAAAACTAGGAAAAGGGCTATGGTTTTCTGGCTACCACAAGACAAATGCGAGATTAGAACTCTGCTTTACTGATTCTTTTTTGCTTTTTATTAACTGTATTTCACTTTTTACTGTTTATTTTCTAATTCGTAAACTAAATTGACACATAGCTAAACGAACATCTCGGAGAAGAAAATTTGTATACTACGCCGCCTTTTAAAGATTTGTCGATTGATGGCTTTAATGATGGTAGACTGCTTTTCAATTTCTCCATTGTGAATATGACTTTGCAAGGTAGTTTATTTCTCAAAGTTCTCTGAAATTTACCCCGGTATTGGATAAATAGCAGTTTTTTCTCAGCTTTTTCTTCTTCTTCCTCATTTTGGTCAGTGGGTAGAGTCTCATTTGCAATGATTCTCTTTAAAGTATCCGAGATAATAGGATTGTAAAATTCAGCCGGATATTGATTGTCCTCGAGAATTTCTTTTACTTTTGTGAGACATTCGTGAAATGACTGCCAGTTACTGCACGCTCGGTAAATCCTATGTAGTAAACCAGAAACCACCGATCTCTTATATCGTTTTGGTGCCAGTGCGTGCTTGTTCGTATTTAATTAGTTTTTTTTTTACTTTTTTGACAACTCTTGCATTTTTTCAACAGTCTTACTTAGCTGATGATTCTGAAAAGATGAAACTGATAGTTCTAAGATAAAGTTTGTTTATTCTTTACAAAAATCATATACAGCTCTAGCACCCATAATACTATCGAGTACTCTTGGTGGAGTGGATCCCTAACTAAATACTACTTTTTATATAGCCTTATTAAGAGATTATTCGAGAAGTGTGCAATTACAAAGTGTTCTTTGACAAAGAAGGGATGAGAGGGAGAGATTAACAAAATCTATCAAAATGTGACAATTTTACAACGTGTCACGTTTTTTAAAGAGACTAAAAGTCACGTAACATGTTAGCGAAGCGCCGTGCGAACATTATAAATTTATATATGCGTTAATTATATTATGTTTCTTTGTTTCTCTTTCGCAGTTAGAACTCCCATTTTTCAAAGTTGACTAAAAATGTACCACTTACAAATTTACTACCATCCTTTGAAAAAAAATTTATTCCTTTCAAATAAGCAATAAGAAACATGATATATTAAATGTTCATGCAGTTTCTATGAGTTTCTTCAAACCTCTGTTTAAGTACTGTTTTATACTTTGAGTTATAGAAGACCTTTAGATATTATGAAAGTTAATTTGTTATGAGATTTTCATGTTCACATAAAAATATTAAAAATACAAAAATATTACTTGATTCAAAGTTTTTAATTAGTAAAAAATGACATATAAAAAGAGGAAAATGACGGTTTTAAAATCTTAAACGACCTAAAATCTTACATACTTAATGAGCGTAACCAGTTATGTGGATATAAATAAATTAAAAACAATGAAATGTTATTGCACTGATGACAGCCTTATAGAGGTAACTCAACGATGCACCTAAAAAATGAATGATTATTTTTAGAACAGCGATTATTTTTCGTTGATTATTAGAGTTATTTGTTAATATTATCAAATTTTGAGCAAATGTTTGTAGAGCCAAAAACTTACTATACTAATAATTACACATTCTACATTTCTTTTGATAAACAACAAAAGAAATTAAATTAAGCTATAGAGTCGTAAAAAGGGAAACATAAAACTTCCCTAAAACAAATTTCTTTTCGAAACAACAACAACAACAACAACAACAACAACAACAATAACAAATAGAGAACAAAATTTACTTTGTGATTTGTTGTCGTTATTTCCTTTTTCGATCATATCATTATTTTGTTAATGTAAGCATAGCATAATATTCTTCATTAATTCTTTGTTAATTTACCGGTATTTATCGAAGATAAAAGCGATTAAATCGGTTGTTAAATTAATTTACATCTAATACTTTCTCCTTCGCTTCCTAGCCGCTGTCAACGATGAAATTTGCGGCTAATCCTAAAATAATGTTTTAACTATTCCATTTAACTGTTTGGAAACTGTGACAAATCATAAGCCTCTAGAAGACGGACTTGTTGGATTGTTTCTTTTGTTATCAAAATTTGCAAAAAATATAAAAAAGCGAATTATAAAATCGTGTTGCAACTTAAGCATGATCGAGATTTTATTTATTTATTTCCCTTCTCCTTACTTGCGGTCTCGCATATGTTTATTTTCTTAACTCCCGAATACATGAGATATGTTTTCGTTAATCACGAGAATCTCCAACGCTATTTTTAATAAACAACCGAAATTAAACAAGGCTTGATTTTCTCAGATGTCTATCAATCTTAGTTTTTACATATTTTCTTATTTCATATGAATCGTATATTTTATTAAAAGATAGCTTGTATTAAATTTTGCGAATAATATTTTGCAAAGAAATTTCACACATGTTAATCTTGTGTAATAATTGTACGTTTTATTACAGAACCCCTAAAGATAACGATTAGTACTTTTTCGAATGAGCGATTGGTTCAACTTACTTTATTAGGAGTTTTTGCAGCAATTTTCACATGTACAGTAGATCCTCGATTCAGTGAACTCTGAAGAGACCGAAACATTTTGTTCACAATAACGAGGGATTCATTAAAACCGTATTTTTTAATTCAATTTTGATGTTTTGATTAAAAATATATGGCACTATTCGCCAATTTTATAGTAAAATTTGATTTGGGGACACATATTTTATTTACGATACAATGAAGGATTCGTTAAAAGTCATGTTCACTAAATCGAGACTAAATAAAACGATGTATTCAAATATGTAAATAAGGTATATCTCATTGACGCTCAAAATAAAAGAGGTGCATTAAATTTAAATTTGACACGAAATAATCATTCACATAAATTGTTCATTAAAATGAACCATATTTTTTTATTATCTTTGTCTATTTACAAATTGTCTAAATCTTATTATAAAATTTGTTTGTCATTCCGGACAAAAACATGTATAAAAGAAAACGAAAAAAGTAACAATAAAAAAAATACTAAAAGATTTATTTTCAGAAATCTTTTTACAAAATCTTCGTTGTTAATTTGTTTTTGTTATAATATTGTTATACTTTTCGTTTAGCTTTTTTTAGTTTAAACTCATCTTTTCATCTTTCCTCTCATCTCAAATAATCATCATCTGCCACGGAGAGTGTTTGAAAAGTGACGTAACAGCACACTCCACCATACGGTCAAATCCAAAGGGACAGTGATCTGGCCGGATGATTATCAAAAAATCGTCGAGATTGTCGTCTTTAATAACAATAGAACTATCATAATGCTAATTCTCTTTCCAGTCACTTGATCTTTCTTTGGCTGTATTTGGGTGCACCACACATCCACCACATAAGCAACCCAACATAACAATCATAATTTATATCTATAGGTGATTATTAAGTGCAACTGTATTGAATACGAACTTTGCTCCGCTCCTCGTCGCATTTCACTGCACTAACAACAGAGTTTTGAAGGACACAATTTGATTTCTTCTTGCAGTATAGACTCACTGCGCAGTGAATGTTCTTATTGCGGCAGAACTCTCCGAGGTATTCAGCACGTACAATACTCAAGATTTTACCAGCCGGACAAGTCAATGTGATATTTTCCCAATAATCTTCAACGACTTTCTCATCTGAGGAAAACAGAAAGAGTTTGCTCAATATTTATCAAAGTTATAAAGCATATAGCATGAAAATTATAATAGCATATCCTAGCTTGGTCAAGTGTAACGGATAGTGAGAACACGCACTTTTATTATTTCTTTTTTCGGCTCATCGCAATATTCTAATTCTAAAATGTTTAGGAAACTCTGTAAAATTTATTTTTGCGATTGAAGGCGGTTTTTATCTTTTTCGATAATATTCGTGCAGAATACATTTATTTTGTGATGGAAGAAGGCGTTTATTAAAAGAATAAAGCGATTAATTCTATCAAAATCAATTTACATATATATTACAATGTATATTTAAAAGGGTCAATATTGAAATTTGCTTGAAACCCTCAAAAATAATTATTGTTAATTGACTGTTTGGAAAATGATTAAAACATCTAGAGAGCTGAATAAAATTTGAAATTAAATTTTCTTCTGCAATTAATTTAGAGGAGATGTGTGATGCACAAACCTGCTTTAGCTTTATCACAGTTATATTTAACAATCAGTTCGGCACCATCACAATGACTTGGTATGAAACTTTTATCGTTCCAAAGCGCACAACTCTGTTTACCATTGCACGATTGGGTGACACTGCAAAAGGCGTTTGGAGTGATACAGGTATCAGATGCTTGCATGTACTGTACTTGTAAGATGTTGATTCGTTTCTGTGAACTTTTGCAGAACAGATTAGCATCGTCGCCATATTTCAAAACCATTTTCTTAGGTTTATCATAATCTAATAAATGAAATATCAATCAAATCAAAATAACTTCTCAAATGCAAATGCTAAAAAAATGACCATGTGTTCCTATTAATTATAATAAAAAAATTCAGGCTAAATGATTGATTTTTGCGCGGTGTTTTGGATAGCGCATAGACGTTTCGTCTATGGATAGAATAATTAGCAAAATATTGATTGATCAGGAACCGCGGAGCAGGGGGCTAAGGGGGCTATAGCACCCCAAATAACTTTATCATTAATAAAGTTTTTTTTATCTCGCACATAAACAGATTTAAAATAAATGTAATATTTTAAGCATGTAAAAAATTTGTATAAGGTGTATGTAATATCAGATGTTAATCTTGCTTTTATAATGTGTTATACAACGCCCGATTTCTCTTTAAAAGTTTTTCTCCCGGTCCCGGGAGTAGGGGGAAAGTTCTAAAATTTCTTGTTTATTATTGCTATCGATCAATTCAAAATTTGCACGTTATTTATAAGAAACATTTTCATAACAGATATTACTAAAACATTGGCAAAAAATAATAAGAAACGCAATAAAAACTGCAACTGCATTGACGGTCGTAATAAGAAATACCATACAATAAATAACGTACTGCTTATAGGAAAAATCAAATAAAAAAAGCCGTTTAACATAAACGTAAAAACCGGTTATTGCTAGATAGAATTTAAAGAATCTGGAAGAGTCTAGGAGAGCCTTTTGATATAAATTATTCCATCACAAAACAGTGAATTCACTGTTTAGCACTGGAAAAGCTTCTTTTGATCGAAAAGCAAAATATTTACAAATCATATTGCATATAGAAAAAAAGAGTGTCTCTTACCCTCTTGACAAAAGTATTTGATTCCCGCAGTCCCAATTTTGCCGGGTACACACGTTGGACCATGGTCTCCACCCTGTACCACATCTTTTAGGGAGAATTCGCAAGTACGTTCATTATCGCATCGCTTCCTAATGAATTCTTTTGCTACGGATTTTTTGCAGTCTTTATTTGTGAAATGTGTGATCTTTTTGAATTTGATTAAATTCTTCTTGCCTTCGCAGATAATAATTGCTTTAGATTTCTCGTTGATCTTGGATGGTTTTCCTGCAACAACTATAAATAAAAATCACAAGAGAAACATTATTAACTAGTACTACGAGACAGTAAGTAGTCTCTCGGTTTGTTGCTGTTATTGAGCGTGTTGATTTCACCATGCTATTTCTTTCCTCGAATGTTTAGAAGGAAATAATTTAGCCTATTTATTTATATTCTAAAGGATTTTGTTGAAAGACTTTTCCAAGTAAAACGCAAGAAATATCATTCGTAAGTTAATTAATTTAATAAGTAATAGATTAGTATAATTTAAGTGAAACAAAGTGTCAATTTTCAAGGGTAAAAAAGGTGGGAAAAGAAAGCGTTAAAATGAATTAAAATCAAACCCACTTTTGACATCCCTCAACAAATTAGTGAAAATATCGCCTTGTTTTTTAAGTTTATTATGTGAATGGGAATTAGCCAAATCCGAACATTTTGTTTTTTAATAAACAAATCAAGGTAAACGGAAGAGATTGGCTAGCTACTAAACAACAGGGGATCAGTCCCGCACACAAACAGATTGGAGAGATTTTCGCGACCTAGCAAAAAAAAAAAATACAAACAAATAAACACAAAAAAAACAGTAAAAAACAAATAACATGCGTTGTGGGATAAAAAGTTAAACAGGAAATTGCAGGCGATACTTTATTTGATGAATGTGACTCAAATAACGATTGAAACACCTCCATCCTTTTTCTCTTTCATTTTTTGTTTACTTTCAATTCAAAAAACACATATACAAAATCAAGAGAGATTGACATTAACTTCATCGCAATCCCACCTGTAACATACAATTTTTTAACATCAAAATATACAATATTGTAAAAATTGAGTAAAACGTGTACCAAATTGACCACTCCCCTATATTCCAGAAAACACCTTAAACTAGAAGATCAACCTCTGAAATTAATTTAATGATAAATTTCAGCATAAATCCTTTTCCAATGTGAAAAGAGAAACAGTCATAATCGCCTGCCCACACACAAAATTTTCAAGTTTAATACAAATGCTAGGAGCTTGGATGTTTATAATTATAATTATAATTACAATAATTAAAAAGTTATTACGTGCCCTGTTTTCTACTAAAATTAACTAACAACAGCCTATTTAAAAAATGCCAACAAAATGTTAGTTTGATCTACAAAATTTTAATGTGATCCAAACATCAGCATCAACTTATTAGTAAGAGGATATTTACAATGAACCTTAGTTTTCCTCTCAATATGTCTAGTGATTCCTAGTTTTGTTGACGATTTTTTTTGTTTCACAATAGATTTCTTACATTTTTCTCCCTTCGTTTTAAGTTTAGCCAATCAAGTTTATGCATGAAAAATGAGAAAAAACCTTTCACTTAAACTTGGTTGTTATCGTTTCTTGTTCTGACTAATAGATTGCAAGAGGAAAAGAAAAAATGATTTGAGGCGGGAAGATATTCAAACATCTTTCTCCTTCATTTAAAAGGGGTGGAGAATGTATAAGACCTTCGGAAACATTTTATTGCTTCCTTTGTGTATGAAAGTATTTAACATGATGGAGATAATACAATTAATGATCACTCCGTCTCAAATTCATATGCAGTATCCGACCCTTATATATGATATTCCGTAATAGAAAACATTTTACGGTGGTAAATTGGAAAATTGGATCCGATAAAAAATTGCCATTGTGTATAAGATACAACTGTTGAAACTTACTCCATATTTTCTTCAATTCTGGTTTACTGCTCTTGTTTTCCACGCAAACTTTCCCAGTACCACTTTCCGGGAACTTAGTGCAATTTAAGCGTGCAGGCCATGGCAGACCAACAAAATTCAGCAATATACTCTCGCAGCCAGCCTTTGCTTCTTCGCACAACGAGCGGCAGGGTAAGATGTTCTCCTCCAGCATCGTGCACATCGGCATCAAAACAGAACACAAAAACAAGCGCAGGTGACGAGCACACTTGATATCTATCAACTGCCTATACTGGTTCAACTCATCGATTGCATCCTTCTGTGAGCGCTGCTTGAAGAAATTAGGGAATCTGGTGGAGTTGTAGAGGTCGTTACATAATACAGCTCTGTT
The DNA here is from genome assembly GCA_031834005.1 of Dendronotus venustus. Classification (NCBI taxonomy): domain Eukaryota; kingdom Metazoa; phylum Mollusca; class Gastropoda; order Nudibranchia; family Dendronotidae; genus Dendronotus; species Dendronotus venustus. The sequence continues at coordinate 9,226 of JAUEKX010174216.1, forward strand.
CTTCTCGCATTTTCGATTGGCTTCATAACACCATAACGTTGGCACTGTAGTTGCTACCAATATCAAAACGGTTGCCAAATTCATTGTCAATCTTGAACTTAATATTTTTCACTCTTTCTATTGTTCAGTTTGTTTTTTTATTTTTTTGTTGATGGATTTTTCTTGAGAGACAGGGGAGAGATAGATGTCAAGAATCAAGTCTGCACTTTCACCTACAAAAACAAAAACAAAAACAAAAAAAATGCGAGTTAATCGAAAACATTTGTACGAGTCAGAATATGTACACTATCACTATCTATTTTACTGCAAAATGATGCAACTGAACTACGCATGCGCTACATCAGTATCCCGTGATACAACTACAACACAGTCTCTACTGATTTCAAAAGAGAACTAGAAGAGTAAACAATTAACTTAAAACACTATGAGAGAGAGCATACTACGTGTTTTACGCAAATCAACCAAAACAAAAGAGAACAAAACAGCAAAAGCATGTGTGTGTATACCCGCCATCAAATGTCAACTTGCAGTCAGTAACTAAAACGAGTGTTGTGTCTACGAGGACACAAATGAGAACTGTCTAATGCAATCCGTTTTGTTTTATTTAACGCGCGCGGCTGATTATTTTTCCACCGCTCCTCCCACTTGTCTTTATATAGAGAATGGGAATGGTTTAAGAGACTTTTAATTACTTCTCACTTACTGAAAACAAAAAAACACACAAAACAAAAGCGAGAAACGCAATGAAATTCTAACACTCTTGACACACAGGTAGGACAAAAGGAATCAATATAAATACGCGTCATCATAAATCATGATGTTGACTTTTAGTTGAATAGACAAAGGAAAAACTGCACCGTGTGGGAGGAGCCTTAAATCACTGATGTGTACAGGCTATAACGGAATCATATTAACTTCGAATTAAATAAAACAAAATGAAGTGTTTCTGTTGCAGTATATGATCAATTTTTTTTTCTTTCGCCTTTTGGCATGATATTTAAGGTGAGATCAGACACTTATAATAATGGATTAAAGATAATGGCCTGTAATTAAAATAAAATCATTCACAGTAATGGATAAGAAATTATAGAAAAATTCCAAAACAAAAAACTCTGAAACAAACAAGCTATGAGCTCGCTCTGACTGAGACAATTTCTAAATAAGATAACACGCAATTACAAAATTATTTGCAGACGTAACAAGGAGAGTATTAAAGTATTAAGCGATTGATGAAAAATAATAAAAAGCGACATTTGAATTAATATTATGTATCAAAAAACGTCAATACTTACAAACAATCAATAAAACAACAAACAATCATAGATAAAGTCTTACGTAAAAGAAATCTAAGGTATAACCTGACTAGCATCACATTCAGATCCACTTTAAACGCCAAAGTAAACCTAGTAGGACCTGAAAATGTTCACCACTAAGACTCAACAGCGTCCCATTCTAGCGTGGTGCTAGCAAAAAGTAAGATCTGTTAGATTTATTGGTTGTTTGACCCACCTACTTTGCATAAACATCTTTTATAGCAGAAGATGCAGAAGCTAATCTATAGGGTCGACAAACATGTGCAGAAGAGCAAAAAGATAATTATGTTGGAGAAACATAAGATACTCCTTTTGACTCTCCTTTGCAGATGCCAACAACTCTCTAAATTTGTCTCTGAAATGTTAAATTTAATGTTCTAAAAAAGGGGTACAAAATGCTGTAAATTGAGTGGTCGAAATAGATACGAGGTATACAGAACTAGATTATTACAGATAATAAGAAGACATTAAAACCAATTAAACAGTGGGTGTAACGTGTGCTGCCTTTACCTTTATTCTCAGTAAAAGTTTATCACGTTTTATGAGGTGATCTATGATATTCAAAATTAAATATCTTTTTGGATTCCGGTCTGGGTTATTTATATCCACTCATTTACCTCGACAGTCGAAAAAAAGAAAAAAGACTCACTTGTCTAAAATTGTCTACGATAAATGAAACCAACCTTAACCAGAGATGTATAAGTTGAGGTGAGAATTTTATATAATAAAACCTTCACACCCATTGATATTATTTCTCTTCGGGCTGTGTTGATCATTTCCCGTTGTAGAGAAAATTCGTAATAGTACATATAAAATCAAAAATGGTGGAGAAGCATTTGTATACATATCTCCGTACACAAACCATCACTTAAGCAGATAAAGTGTCAAAAGATAACTGTTTGCTTTGCTTTTTCTATTTGGTAAATCTAACACACACACAGGCGGTTAAATCTACCACACTTTTTTATTATTTTCCTGTTGTCTGGCAACAATGGAGAAGAGATATAATACCTCTTGATAGGTTTTTCTGTTCTTCACTTGGAAATGTTTATTTATCGTAACATGTAATTATAATAAATTCTTTTCATCCTAACTTCTTAAATTACGTGTATGTCAAAATAATGAGCTTGACAATATCTATTATACATTTGTGTGTACCTTCATCAAAGTGATCAAATGAGAAATTGAAGTAGAATAATAAATCAGGATATTGGATTACACCAAACGTTTTCTTTACCTTAGATGAACACAACCACTCTCATAACCCAATATATTGGTAAATCAGATGAGCAAAAGATGGTAATAGTCCTTGATAGAGAGTAACAGAGAGAGCT
>JAUEKX010174217.1:0-11060 GCA_031834005.1 Dendronotus venustus
GTGAAATTTATAAAAAGACTTTACGAGAGGTTGTTTTGCATCCAAATGCTCAGTAGACACATCTAATCCACTAGTTGCGCAGTGTACTGCAAAATTGAGTTGAGTCTCCCACAGTCTCATGGGCTCTTTTGAAATGTTTACTTGAGCTTTTGAGTAAAAAACACCCTCAGCATCCTTGTATCTATCTCCGGCCTTGTAGTACTTGTAAACACCAAGGTCAAAAATTGCATCCGGAACTTTGATGTTAAATCCAGCTGATTTTTGGTTATCATCTTGCATTGTAATATACAGCTCTGCTAAATCTTTCACCGCCATTAACTCGTCGTGCTTTCCATAGGGGGCTTAGTGTGCTTTTTCGTTAAACTCGTATGTCATTTTCTTTAAAAGAAATATGCAAGTTTTTCTAACAAACATAGAGACACCTATAATATGCGAAAAATTCTACGGTACTATAGACCTTCACAGCCTTCGAGTATGGCCTGGTTGGAGCGTTCCGACATTTAAGATCATTTTCTCGTATGAACAAGGTAACGAAAAAATCGCTGTTCCCGTCATCATGGGTAAAACCTACACTTTTAAAGATTTAGAGCTACTCGTTAACGAGCATTTAAACGCCAGAGAGCAAGTTGCCATGCTCTACCACAACAACGGTAGAGTCACTTGGCGTGTGTTTCCCGACACCAACCCGACTAACCCAAAAATATCTGCTGGTATGGTAAAATTTCTAAGACTAAAAAATATCGAACTTTCCGCTGGTATCAAAGATCTTCTCAACCTAACAACTGCGCAAAAACACAACGGTATAGCAACAGGTGAACCTCTTTTAGAGTCTTCAATTTCCTTCATTTTTTCCGATGCTACTATGGTATTGCTAACCTGCGATCAAATAGACGATACTTTTGTTAACAATAAGTCAACCAAGACGCTCGCCATTATCCCTATAGAAAACGAAATCTTTTCAACTACCTCGAGCTCCTCGTTCAGCTTTTGCAAAAACTACGACAGAAAGCTAAAATTTCGTCTTCAAGATGAAAACGGTAACTCTCTGCCCATCAAACAGCTTCTCGCCCGTCTTACAATAAATGACTAGCGTTTACCATGAAAAACTATATCCAGAGGTTCCAACAGCAACTCCTAACGACGAAAGTCAATCTTATCGACTAAACAAGATTGATGAAGCAGAAAAATTTTTGCACTTTGAGGTTGACTATCGAGAAAAACTAGCTAAACAGTGTAAGCGTCGCGCAACTGCAATGACTATAAGTGATACTTCAGTGATTACCGCCATATCAGCTCTAGAAATCGCTAGTATTGCTACATTGACAACGGGGTGGGGTTGCCAATTTCCGTAGTCTTGCCGTCAACGTGTCTGCTACTAGGTCTTGGGTCTACTGTTGTACACAAAACTCAAAGAGTGTTTAAATCCAAGGCAAAAAAACACGACAAAATCAAAACTTTAGCAGAATGTAAGCTCGATCTCAGACTTCGTCACCAAGGCGATAGAAGTTGCTCACATTTCACACGAAGAGTATCATTTTATTCTCAAAGAAGTCTCAAATTATCGCATTCTCAAAAAGCAAATTCGCACAAAGTCCAAACGCGTTGTTGATACAATCACTACAAAACAACGCGAAGAAATTTTACGTCAAGGTAGAGAGCAGGGAAAGCAAGATTTTTTACGCAAAATCGCGGCTTCTTCCGATACCCCACCTGCCAATGCCACATAGTCTATGAACCCCCGCCAGAGTATTTGTAAAGAGGTGATCTTTACAAATTTGACTTCTTCAAATACTCTTGAGTTTATGTAACTACTTTATAACCAACGTAACTAATCCTGACTAAACTAAGCGTTATTAACACACCGTCACACCATGCGTCGCTCTCTTTTTTCTTCTTTATTTCAAAATAATCGAGCATTGTTATCGCGCCGTCGTACCATGCGCTGTGCATCTGCTTTGTACTTCAAATGATCGTTAAAATACTGCCTCAGACCGCAGTCGTTGCAAGATACAAAGTCTGTCTGTGTTTCTACACTAACTTGGTTTTTCCGCAGCTTCTTTAGTATTCGCTTTCCGTCGAGTAGTAGTCGAAGTTCAACCACATTCATTCTTGAGTATCCTTGAGTCCTCTTTCTTTTGCTTCTTTTTTCAACTGCTCCTTAATTACCGTCAACTGTGTCATTTTTATCATAACACAGTTGATCAAACTCAGTTCACCGTGTCATACTCGCTGTCTTCATCGCTCAGTTGACTCGCAAAGCTCGTGTCTCTTTCTTTGTACTTGCACTCTTTTAAAAATATTTGCAAGTAGTAATTATCTCCTTGCCGGTAAACGCTTCCGACCTTTAAGACCCCCGTTGCGTAGCAAGCACCGATATCTTCTTGTTTGCTCCACGAGTTGCCTCTAAATTTAGTTCGAATCTCATCGTCCCATGTGATCAACTTTGGATTGACGTACTTACCGTTACTCAACGGTTTTCCTGTCAGTTTCTGAAACATTAGCTCTTCAACCTTCCCCCAAAGAGCTTCGTATTGACCAACCCAAGCTTCGTCTTCACTCACGTTAAGCCCCATTTTCCATGGAGAACTCTCGTTGTACCGAGACACTCCTGAAGACAAACAGTCTCGCGGAGTCTTGATATAGAGCGGTATGATCTTTCCCGGCTCTGTCTTGTAGCCGATAGTGTACCTCGTGTCATGCTTGTTAGCGACGACACCCTCGCTCACTCGGATCTTTTCGCAGTCTACGGCGTCAGCCGCCTGGTATGCGCTGTTAAATTCCTTGCTTGCAATTTCGATTTGTCCAAACTTGTACATTTATTGTAGATTTTTTAAGCTCAACTAGCAACATTTTTTTAATTTGGGGTTGTAAACTCAAAATTTCCACATGTTTTCCAAAAACTCTTTTTCTTTTTCATCAACACACCAGTCCCACCATCTGTCAGGGTGCCACGCAATGGGTAAAAGGTCATTTTTTAATTTTCGATAAAATTTACGCTTGTGATGATATTTTAGTAGCTCTTTGTGGACCTTTTCCTACCCCAGCCATTCTCTATAGAGTTTCGCTATTTCAACGTGGTCATTTTCTACCGCAACCCACAAAGTGTCATCAAAATCTGTCACGCCCCATCTTTTACACAGTTTGACAATTTCAACGTTTCCACCCTGTGCCGCACCGCACATGACCATGTCAAAATCTGTCACACCCCACTCTTTGCATAGTTTGACAATTTCAATGTGGCCATTTTTTGCTGCAGCCCACATGACCATGACAAAATCTGTCACACCCCACTCTTTGCATAGTTGGACAATTTCAATGTGGCCATTTTCTGCGGCAACGCACATAGCATCGTCAAAATTTAGATATTCTTTAAAGAGCTTCACAATGTTGATTCGACCGTCTCTCACAACTTTAGCCATAGCTTCGATTAACCAACTCATTTTTTCTTTATTTCAATTACACCCTTTAACCGACAAAGCGGTCGCTAAAAAGCAGCATTTTTTAGCAGCGTTTTACCGTCTCACCTACTACTACCCAGCAGTGGCCATTTACCCTTGCTATAAATTTCTTGCACCCCACTTTTCACACAGTTCGATAATTTCAATGTGTCCGTGGTCTTCCGCCATCATCATAGCTCCATCAAATTTTGTCGCCCCCCACGCCTTATAGAGCTTAACAATTTCAACGCAACCATCTATCGCAGCGGCCGACATAGCAGTGTCAAAATCCATCGCCCCCACGTCTTACAGAGCTTGACAATTTCGGTATGTCCATTTTTTGCTGCGCGATATATAGTACTATCAAAATACGTTGCCCCATACTCTTTACAGAGCTTGACAATTTCGATATGTCCGCTTTCTGCGGCGCAAGCCATGACTTGGTCTAAATTTACGTCTTTATTCTTCCCAGCTTTAGTTATAAATCCGGTTAACACACACATTTATATTTACAACATACCCCAACCAGCAACATTTTACTCACAGTGCGCATGCGCGGTTATTTTTGATGTGTGCGCTAGAAATTTTGATGACGTCACTATTAGGGAAAGTACCTTTCGATAGTAGGGAAAGTACTTTCGGTTTCGATGCGTCTGCATATGCAATTGCGTTGTCAGTTTGACAATGTTGATTTTACCATTTTTTACGGCATCATACATAACCTCAATTAATGCACACATTTATTGTGGGTTTTCGATCTTCAGCTAGCTATCTTCATCTGTGGCTTCGGCATTTTTCTCTCCATACTCGCGTTCTAAAGTTCGCCAATAAATTGGAATTCTTCTATCTCTTAACAGTTCCCGCCTTACCCAATATTCTTTTTCTTCTAACATAAATAAAATTTCCCCCAACAACTCGTCACGTTTTTTTTTTTATTTTCTTATTTTCTTATTTTATAAAGCGGGATTTGTTTTATATAACTCGTCGATTTTTATTTGATATTTTTCAATCATAATTACTTTTTCAAAATAATCTAAGATTGTGCAACCGCATTCTTTACAAGGCATCTTTATCATAGATTTTCAACATCAACCAGCAACATTCTCTAGGAAATTCCCCTTTTACTCACAGTGCGCGGTTATTTTTGTGTCTCAGAAATTATTATGGCCTCTCGGTTAGGGAAAGTACCTTTCGGTTAGGGAAAGTACCTTTCGCTCACTTTCGGTTTCGATAGTAGGGAAAGTATCTCAATAATAGGGAAAGTACTTTCGATAGTGACGTCATTATGCGTGTGCATGCGATTGTCCTAGAAATTTTGATGACGTCATTAGTTTCGTGTGTGTCGCTCACTTTTATTCCGCGCGGGCGTTTTTTAGTCGCGCGGGCGTTTTGCGTGTGCATGTGCATGTCCTAGAACCCCCCCATTTATACTCTCTCTTGACGTTAGCGGTAAATAAAGAAACCACATTTAAAGATTTAAAAATTCTTTGTTTTGTTTTGTCATAAAAAAGCATACATTAATTCTTTAGTACCAAACACCATTGACAGAACTGTTAGGTGGTGAATTCATTACACTTACATTTGTTTTGATATGAAATTATATTATGCTACATTTACAATATAATTGGCTGCAAGAGTTTTTACAAGTAATTTATCGAAGAAAAGTATGTGATTAATTATGAAAATATTCTTCCTATGCTAGATTTGGTTTTGACTTGATTTTAAGCTATCAATTTGAGCGGGTTTTGCTGTACTAATGTTTACAGTTTTTGTCGAATCTAACATTGTCAGAAGTTTACCTTACCCGATTTTAATAACCTCATTAAAATATAATTAATAATAATATTGACATTAATAAGATAACTATATTATTGGAAAAAGCAAAGAATTGTTCATCTGAAATATAATGAATCAAAAATGTTCGCGTTACATGTGTATACAGTGATACCATTACAGCAATGACGTATGCACTTACAATTGTTTCAGGTTAAGAAGGTTCGAAAATGAATATCCATCAAGACGGACTATTTCATTGTTGTCTAATCGCCTATAAAATAAATTAGTGATTAAAAACATATGATAAAGCTTTTTTGAAAAAACAATAACTTGTTCACATTTTTTTGGATATATTTGTCACAATCTAGATCCACTTCTGAATTCTTATTGCGTTTAGGAATATATATAGTTTTAATGTGCAGTGTATTTTATACAGGCTAACCAAACATTTCCTTTTTTTAAGCATATCGTTAGTAAACTCTTTGTCGTTATATTTATTCTTGTTAATTTAAACATTTTGTCGGATAACATTATATTAATAATTATACTATTTCAATAAGATCGTGATGGAAGTATTCTTCCTATGCTAGACTTAGTTTTGTTATGAATTTAAGTTATCATTTGTTGCTGGTTATAAGGTACTCACTTTTACATGTTTTCATGGATATGTGAGAAAGAATGTCATTGAGCCATTTTCAGAAGTTTATATCACCCGAATTCCAAAACCTCATTCAAAAATGTTCAAAAATATTATTGACAATAGTAATATATAACTATATTAATGGACTAAGAAATAAATATTTTTATCCGATAATATGTTATTTATTAAACTTTCATGTTAGAATTATGTGTACTTTTACAAGTATCGAGTATGCATTAACAATTAATTTAGGTTGTAAAGTTTTAAAAAACATGATCATTTAGAAGTACTAATGTGTTGTTATAAAGGAAACTTTTGGTTAAAAATAATGATCAATTAAATACACTCATTACTGAAATGACTAGAAATGTAGGTTTACATAGAATACATTAAAAACAATATCCTATTTAGTGCTAGAAGTAATGTATGTTGACGCTTTTACAAAGATAAACGACTTGTTTGCACTTGCTTACTATTAGATTCTCTCGTATATTGACTGCACCGTACCAAAGGAGAAAATTGCGTTTTATTTTTAGGAGCGTTGAATCCATTCATTTTTAAAATAGTATTAAAAGTAGTGAAAGAAATTGGCTAGAGTGCCGACTGTTTTGTTATAATATGAGGGATTGAAGAGAGGTTAAAGTTGTTAGTTTAGTTTTAACTCTTTCATAAAAAAATAATTTTCTTGTCATTGTGGGTAAAGTTAACGGAAAATACATTCTTTAGGATTCGTAGATATGCTTATTCTATATACTTCTAAAAAAATATTTTGGGTTCAAATATGTTTAATGACGTCATTTGACTACATCGTGCTTATTTTATCTTTTTTGTTGTTCTACCACTGCTTTTCGCATATGTGGTCACAACACTATGTCACTACACTGCTTGTAAAAGACTGTTTTAGACTGGCCCGTATAATAGACGTTTCCATAGTGAAAATTATTTCCAGTTTCATTAAGAATGAACACAAGCTGAGCTGCTAAAAAGAAAGTTTATACAACTTACAATAATTCCAGGTTTGATAACGTGCGAAAAGTAGTATAATAGATGAATCTGATCTTGTTGTTGTTCAGAAATCTAAAAAAGTAAAATCATATGTAAGTTCTTTGTCTGATGTATAAACTTCACTATAATTGAACGTTCCTTTGCAAAAAAAACTTTCAATCACCATAAGAAGTTGTAATAATTCGTTAACTTCTTTATATATCAAAAGCTCCAGTATTTTGAACTACTTTTCACAATTTTATAGGCTTTGAATTAAGTCGTGCCTCATAAAGATGATTATTATTTTGCTCTTTTACAAAAGCGGTTCATCCGAGAGTGAGACACATGAGTCACATCTCTTTATTTATTGGTAAATTTTGGTAATAATTAAATTTGCGAGCTTTCCAGTTCAGTACCCTGCAAAAGGGCTTTCTATTTCATCAATACAGATATCGCAGGATATCACTATCATTTTTACTTTCTGGTTATTATTAGAAAAATTAGATTTCGAAAATAGTATACTGTTTTAATTTTTTTGTAATTTAGAATGTGTAGCTTAATTATTTCCATAGCCATTGATGTTAGAGGTAAATAAAGACACGACACAAATTCAAAGATTAAAAATTTGAGAATATTGGAAGAGTTTTTCGACCCAGTATTATTCATATCGTAAGATTTATCGTGGCTTGGATCACGTTTATTTACGTTTGGCTACGTTTCGAGAGATACTTCTCTCATCATCGGACAAAGTGAAAGGTGTTGATTTCACTATATATAGAGTTTACGTAGGATTTAAAAGATGTTTTTTTAACCAATGAGGAAAGGTTAGTAACTGGCGTAAAAGGGCAATAATGACGGTAAAGAAAAAGATTGAAAATGTTAACACTTGTCAGCAAGTTGAACAAACTTATGAAAATACTGACCATGTTAGATATATCAGTATTCCACATATACCCGGTACCAGTGAAACCCTACGGCGTATATTTTCTAGTCATAACATCAAATGTGCATTTTACTCGAACAACACCTTACGGAAATATCTTTCAAAACCAAAAGACAAAGTTCCAACAGATCTACAAAACAACATCGTTTACAAAATTTCTTGTAGAGACTGTGCGGCAACTTACATTGGTAAATCGAAGAGATCTTTAAAACAAAGATCCAATGAGCATAAAAGAGCGGTTAAAAACAGAGATATTGAAAAGAACGAAATCTCAGACCATTGTTGAAGAGAAAATCACCAAATGGATTGGGAAGACAAAAAAGTGATTGACTATGAACGAAATATTTATGCTCGAAAGATCAAGGAGACTATCTATTCGATAAAAGATAATAACCATATAAACAGTATCTCATATAATCTTCCTGAAATATGGCTTCCTAATCAGTGTTCGGAATTAAAGTAGTAGATGATCGCTAATAAAAGTAGAGTTACACCTCGAGACGGTAAAACTCTGCTAAAAAACGCTGCTTTTAGGGTCGCTAAAAAATCTGTGACGTCATCATCGATATCTGCATAAATTATCGGAAACTTGCATAAATTACCGATGACGTCATCAAAAATAACCACGCATGCGCACTGTGAGTAAATGGGAATTTTTTTGAGAGTATTGTTTGTTGAGGGTATGTTGTATATATTTTGACGACGGATTTTGACGAAGCCATGAGTAAAGCTATAGAAGGTGGACACATCGAAATTGTCAAGTTCTGTAAGGAGTGGGGAGCGACGGATTTTGATAAAGCTATGGCTTGCGCTGCGCAAAACGGGCACGTTGAAATTGTCAAACTATGCAAAGAGTGGGGTGCAACAGATTTTTATAGAGCTATGGCCTGCGCTGCAAAGATCGGTCATGTCGAAATTGTCAAGTTCTGTAAGACGTGGGGGGGGGGGCGATGGATTTTGACAGAGCTATGGCCTGCGCTGCAGAAAATAGTCATATCGAAATTGTGAAGCTCTGTAAGGAGTGGGGGGGGGGAGCGACGGATTTTGATAAAGCTATGGCTTGCGCGGAGGACAACGGGAACATCGAAATTGTCGAACTGTGTGAAAAGTGAGGGGTGCAATAAATTTGTAGCCAGGCAAGGACAAATGACTACGCTGGGTAGTAGTAGGTAAAACGCTGCTTTTTAGCGACTGCTTTGTTGGTTGAAGTGTGTAATTAAAACAAAGAGAAAAATGAGTCAATTAATCGAAGTCATGGCTTGCGCTGCAGAGGGTGGTCACGTCGAAATTGTTAAACTATGTAAAGAGCATGGAGCAATAAATTTTAACGAGGCTATGATCGAAGCAGCGCAAAGCGGACACATTAAAATTGTCAAACTGTGTAAAGAGTGGGGCGCGACCGGTTTTAACACCGCTATGTGGGCTGCGGTGGGGAATGGTCATATCGAAATTGTCAAGCTCTGTAAGGAGTGGGGGGCGACGGATTTTGACACTGCTATGTATCGCGCAGCAAAAAATGGTCACATTGAAATTGTCAAACTATGTAAAGAGTTGGGTGTGACAGATTTTGACATGGTCATGTGCGGTGCGGCACAGGGTGGAAACGTTGAAATTGTCAAACTGTGTAAAAGATGGGGCGCGACAGATTTTGATGACACTTTGTGGGTTGCGGTAGAAAATGACACGCTGAAATAGTAAAACTCTGTAGAGATTGGATGGGGTATGAAAAGGTCCATAAAGAGCTGCTAAAATATCATCACAAGCGTAAATTTTATCGAAAATTATGGGATGACCTTTTACCTATCGCATGGCATCCCGATAGGTGGTGGGATTAGTGTGTTGACGAAGAAGAAAAAGAGTTTTTGGAAGAGATGTGGAAATTTTGAGTTTAAGTGTAGCAAACTCAAAAAAATGTTGCTGGTTGGAGTCGAAAACTTACAATAAATGCATAAGTTTGGACAAATCGAAATTGCAAGCAAGTAATTTAACAGCGCATATCAAGTGTTTGACACTGTATACTGCGAAAAGATCCGAGTAAGCAAGGGTGTCGTAGCAAACAAGCATGACACAAGGTATACTATAGGATACGAAGTAGAGCCGGGCAAGATCGTGCCGCTCTATATCAAAACTCCACGAGACTGTCTGTCTTCAGGGGTGTCTCTGTACAACGAGAGTTCTCCGTGGAAGATGGTGTTCAATGTGACCGAAAACGAAGCTTGGGTTGGTCAATACGAAGCTGTTTGGGAAAAAGTTGAAGAGTTAATGTTTTAGAAACTGACGGGAAAACCGTTGAGTAACGGCAAGTACGTCAACCCAAAGTTGATCACATGGGATGATGAGATTCGAACTCGATTTAGAGGTGCGTCATGGCACAAACCCGAAGATATCGGTGCTTGCTACGCAACGGGGGTCTTGAAGGTTGGAAGCGTTTACAGGCAGGGAGATAACTATCACCTTCAAGTCTTTTTGAAAGAGTGCAAGTACAGGGAAAGAGACACGAGCTTTGTAAGTCAACTGAGCGATGAAGAGAGCGAGTATGACACGGTGCAGAACTGAGAGGCTGTTTGATCAAACTGTGTTATGATAAAATGACACAGTTGACAGTGATAAAAGAGCAGTTGAAAAAAGAAGCAAGAGAAAGAGGACTCAAAGGATACTCTCGAATGAACGTAGTTGAACTTCGACTATTACTCGACGGAAAGCGGATACCAAAAAAGCTAAAGAAAAATCAAATTAGTGTAGAAACACAGACAGATTTTAGAGTGTGCAACGATTGTTGTCTGAGACAGTATTTTGATGACCACTTGAAATATAAGGCAAATGGTAAAGTTATTTACGACGGTGATCTAGAGATTGACGCTGAAACAGGTGAAGTCGTAGGTATTGAAGCAGATTATAGTAGATTGTGGAATTTGTGAAGAAGTGCTAGTTGAGTTAAGAAATATAATAAATGTCCGAACAGTGTAAGAAGAAGGAGTGCGACGATGTATTACCAATGCTCAGTTTATTTGAAATGTTAGAACAGTGTAAGAAGAAGGAGGGGATCAACGCATGGTGCGACGGCGTGATAGCAACGCTCAGTTTATTTGGAATAATTTATGTTGCTTATAAAGTGGCTAACTTAGACACACGGTTGAATAACCTCGAGGGATGAGAAATAATCTATTTGAGGAGATTGTCGAATTTGTGAAGAGGTGATCTTCACAAATACTTTGGCGGAAGTTCGTAGTTTACGTGGCATTGGCAGGTGGGGTATCGGAAGAAGCCGCGATTTTGCGTA
>JAUEKX010174328.1:0-11057 GCA_031834005.1 Dendronotus venustus
ATGTTTAGAATATTATATGATGATTTCGACCAAAAAGTTAAGAATATCCATGATGAAATGAATTTACACCATTCTTAAAAAAAAAAAGCGTGCAAATATATTTTGTGCAACTGACATTTTTATTACTGGTAAGAATAAATTGAAATGTCAAATATATTAGCAACAAAAAAAAAAAACATTTATTGCTTAAATATAAACAGGCTTATTGTTATTATATTTAATAAAAATTATAACCTATAAAAGCCCCGGAAAATTACATTGCATTATAATCTTATAGGTTGCTATTGAGGACTTTGGACCCAATTTCTTTGTAACATTAAAAAAGCCTTAAAAAGTTTTTTTTCAAAATATTTCATTACATAGATACAACCCTTTAAAGTCAGTTTTTGGGTCTAAAACCAAGAAATTGGTCAAAGTAGACGGTCCAGTAAGATATTTTACAATTTTGGAGTGATCTTGAATACTTTTTGATAAATTATCTTTACTTACCAACCTTGAAAATAAATCTGAAAATCTGAAATTTGTTTACACTACAACTATTATTAAAAGAATGTAAATATATTTCTGTTATAATTGTTTTTTGGGACAATTTTCCATGGGGAGGGGTTTTTTTTCTCCTAGAAGCAAATTACGGGACAGCATCGTCCTTAAGAGTTAACAGAAGATTTTTTTAAAAGAACGATTGTTTGCTATATACATGAAAAAACAAATTATATATATGTACAAATAAACGAGAAAAACAAATGAAATTTAAACAAGTCCGTTGGATTTTCCATTCATACCGTTTGAGGCGATGGAAGAGTACATTTTAGTTTTTGGCAAGGTTCCATTTTTTTCAATATTATAGGACACTGAAGAGCTGCGGCTACTATTATTCGCACGATTCGATATCCTGTTGTCCTCGGAGAGACTCATACTAGGACCAGAGTCTCGTGAAACAAGTTCCCTTCTCGTTTTACAACATAAGACTGCCTTGAACGCATTTCGGAATGGTCTGCTCATGAATGCGTAAATGAATCCGTTCACTGCTGTGCTACTGAAAATTACGATTTCGGAGAGTTTGTAAACAACATCGTAAATTTCTACACCAGCATCACGAATCAATCTCATAAAAACGAAGGGCGTCCACAATGTGAAAAAGATTACGGTAACGACAAACAACAGGCGGATGGCATTCATTCTCTTTTCGCGTCTTGTCATATCTACTGCTACCGAAGTAGAACGTGATCGATTCGATAAACCGTTAATTGATTTAAGAAAAGCTTTCGGGAACCCATTCTGGTGTTGTTGTTCTTCTTCTTGTTCTTGTTGTTGTGTAGGTTCCATTTCTTCTGTTGCTGTTTTCTCTGTGCTTGTTGTGCTGCTTGCTTCTTCGCGAATTGTGTAACATACACTCGGTTTCTTTTCCTTGATTAAAGTGCTTTGAGCTGATGCGCGGCGATCGTTATTTTCTTTAACGGAAACTGAAATCCTCCAATGGGCGAATGACATGATAACTAGTGGGCATAAATAGGTAATGATCGAGTAACCAATATAAAATCCAAATTCTCCTTTCATACCCCAGTTGTAGTTATGGCATATTTTCTCAACATTACCTGTCTTCGTATTGGTTTCCGAGGTGACAGCATACCCATGCAAAAGCGGTGAGCATAAAATAGCGGCTGCAACCCAAATGCCGATTAAGATCTTGTATATCGAACGATGCGAGCGTCGTTTTGTATAAGGTCGACAAATCAACAAATATCTTTCCACAGAAACAGCAACCAATGTCAAGGTGGAGGCTGTGAAACTGATTTCTAGCATGTAGCTCTGAAACTTGCAAACACCTTCCCCAAACACCCAACTGCCAATCAAGAAGGTAGCAAAATCCAACATAGAGAGTACAACCATTGTCAAGTCACTGGCTGCTAAACTACATAAAAAGATATTGACGGTGTTTCTGGAGACGTAACGACAGATGACAGAAAACAAGATAATGATGTTGCTTGCCATTGCTAATAATGCAACAAATACGTAAAGGAAGATAAGAACAACAACCAAATTCATTGCATCTGAATTTACCACATCGTGTCCTGTTGGTGTGCTGCTATTGTTGTAAGCAGCTGAACCAATTGTACCAAGTGAGATTTGAGGGGAAATCAAATCACTTTTTTTACCACTGAAATACATAATTTCTTCTTCTTCTTCTCGTCTCTATAAGGCTTTATTTTTCTTTGACACAATCTGTAGCTTACTTTCAATTTTAACTAAAAAACAAGAAAATATTTATTTTGACATGTATGTATACCAACCAGGGTGTTCAAAATAAACAATTAATTGATGCATAGCAATGCAAACACTTTACGCATGCGTAATGTTTATTGTTTGATGTGGACGTTTAATGGCGAATAACATCTTCTTGATTACTTCAGACTGACAGCTGTACATCGTTTGTACGTACGTTCATACATTGCATACATTATATATTTTGATCAGTTATTCGTGCAAAACGAAAAGAGAATACCATAAGGAAGATTAACACGTTCACATAATATAACAGAATATTTGAAGAAAAATTTACTAAACAAAATCAGACGGACATTCCTTTTCAAAAGGAATGTATATAAAAATAAGAAGTACATATTTAAAAAAAGAAAAACATTATTATTTTAAAAACAACAGAAAGACGGCATATTGAAAATAGACTTAAAAGAGCGGTAACCATATTTTACAATAGATTTTATTAATATACAAGAAGGAAAACTTTCCTCTATTTATCGTTGTTTATCACTAAACATTATAAAACAGCGAAAAAAAAACAAATAAAAAAGAATTTCGAAATAGAAACAATTTTGAACTTAATCAATCAAACCGACTGGATAAGAGCTGCAAAAACATGTAGAAAAGTTTACACAAAGCTTTTTCTCACTCAAGCTACTTTAAAATGAATAATTTGAAGTTATGAACACGTGGTACAAACCAAACCAAGACAAAAGTACGATCAATTAAAAAATGTTAAAACATTATTGATGTAAAATAACAGTCAAGATAACGCAAGTCGAACTGTTTTAGTAAAAAACCACATCATCCCACGAATAAAAGGTAGTAAAAATCACGAGAGATAGTAATGAAAAAAATCTCTTCTATAATATATATTGTATTAACCCATCTTACTCCTCCTCTTTCATTCTCCTATGTCAAATTTCTTTAAAATATATTTCCACTTCGTATGTTACTTGCAATGAAACAACTATAAAAAGCATTTTCTTTTTACAAACAAAGACTACCCAACGCAATCGCTAGTAACAAGATTATAAGATTTAATATCATTAAAAAAATCTACTCTTCTTTTAAACTTAAACTTCTCTTTCATTACAAACGAAGGTTGTTCACATGCCAAATCGAGGCCATGTAAAGTTTTCACAGTAAGTCTGTTAAACGAGTTTGAAAAATGAAGAATCCAGACAAAAATATGCCTCTTCTATTCAACCGAAAATAAAAGTCTTTTGTACTAAAAGAATGGGTGGACTCGAATTGGCATTTGTACCATTAGAGAGTAGAAGAAAATTCAAAATAAAAAAACAAAGAAAGTTATACACCTCCATAGAACCTCACCATCTTGTTTTCTTCGTGAATAAAGAATGAGAAATTTCTTTAGAACAAGACCGTTTTAATACTTTGCGGTTGGAAGGGTCTTTCTTGCCAAATTGGGATTCTGAAGATGGCAAAACCCATTATTTATTTTAATGATATCTTCTGATGAAGTGGAGTTTAATCTAATTTGGTGTTTGTTCTTTTCGTTTTTCCTTGAGAAGTCTTATTGCACATCCGAGAATTGGTCATTCTTTATACCAGTATCCCATTAATTAAAACAAATACAACAACTATTAATGCTTTATGTAGTTGTTTTAGCAGGTATTTGAGTTGCTAAATCTAGCATACATTATCAAAGAAATTGGTTCAATAAATTATTTTTTACTACAGGTAAAATTGCTTATAAAAAAAAAAAGAATTTTATCATCCTCATTCTAAATCGTGAAACGAACAGAAACAATTCAATTAACAAAAGCATTCAATAAAAATTTGTCATTTTTAGACGAACAATCAAAATCAAATTAAGTTATCATCGGATAGTCTTGAAATCTGATTCGAGATAACAAATTTCCTTTCGTCTTACGTCTAATTCCATCATGATTATAATGACAAACATCCATCTAATTACACGTTAATGCTCCTCATTCAAGTGCCATTTAAAAACACGCTTTTCTATAAAAAATATATTAAGAATATACTCATGTTCCGTTCACATTGTTTAGCTTTTCGCTTTTGTCAGCTGGTAGAGGTAACTAAATTCTCATTTCTTCAATAAATAGGATTAGATCTTCCATGAGGGTGGGTTGCAATTGTGTGAAGAATATGCTTCTAAAAGTTTTTTGTAGCCACGTGCAAGTCCACATTATAATAACCCACTGCGGTTTTAGTGTTTTGTCACGAGAAAAATAAAGCATTCATGTTAAATACGAAAAAGCAATATTTAAAAAAAAAATGTAATAGCGAAATTCATTTGTTGCAGAAACATTCGTTTTACCGTTAAAACTAAACTAAAAGTTACGCATAAATTCAACAAGAACCAATCGAATCAAAAACTAAAAAACGAGCAATTATCAAACACATTTTTATGTAATTGATAACTAATAAATCAGATTTATTATAATGAGAACAACACTAGGATTCTGTTTATTCGACAGATTAACAAGTTACTAACAACATCGGAAATATCAGATTTGCTTTTTTAAACCCGCTGTTCAACAGGAAAAGGAATACAAGGCTTGTGCAAGCAGTCATAAGGAAATCCAAATATACAAAAAAAAAAAAAAAGGAATCTCATATATCTATATCACAACTAATGATCGTTTAATCTATCATATTCTCTTATTATGTTACATCTACATGTGGACACTAAATTGTCAAAGGTTTTAATTAATCAGGTCAAGGTGAATACTTCTTCTATAGACATGAAGGATGAATCAACTCAACTATAAAACATATTCCTCTTTTAGAGTAATTCAAGAGATGAAACATCATAATAAGAATCCTTGAAAAATAATAACAAAAACCTACAGAAACATACAGTTAACTTGCAACGAACAGTTTTACAGGAAACTCATAACAGTCAAATTACATACATACATACATACATATGTATATCTTTCTGACCAAAAACATTATGTTAAATGTTCGTGGTGATAGGAGACATTAGCCTCCGAGGAAGACCAATCAATGTTTATCCTGGTCATACTATTTAAGGCGATAATTGAAATAACTCAGTTATCATAGAGAGTATTTATCCCAACGAGAATTCAATTAAAAAAGCAAAACAGAAGAAAGAAATTCAATGTGTGACGTCACTCACAATCAGCAAATTAACATCCAATGATAAACTGTTGGCGTAAACCCCACCATTTTTTTAAAGAATAGAACACGCCTTAGGAATGACTCAAGTCAAATTTACACCTTCATAAATAATGATGATGCACTTTCAAAATAAAAGAATGATGATGGTAATAGAGGGTAATAGATAGAGATAATTGGTAAAACAAAACGTGGCGTTTTTACGCTTGACTCGTGTTTTTAGTATACAAACATACGACTGTGTTGGACAAACATGAAACAATACAACATGTGCACACGTCGCTTGGCAAATCATCATTTTATCACATAGATGAACCTCCTCTTTACCAACCTGATATCTAGTTTCATCGTAAGGTTGCCCCCTGATGCAGATGAGATGCGCCACTTCTTACACAAGTACCTCAACGGGGAAAACTTCGTCAAGGAAATATGACGAATTTTTTCCCGACGAATAATTGATTTTGAGATACAAAATTCCGTGAAAATTGGTTATCTTCAAAAAATAAGTTTTTTTGTATGGACAATAAAAAATTAATACAATTGCTTTGTGCTCGCGTAAATAGTTTTTTCATGCCTGATAAAATAATTTTATAAGATTAACTTGAGCATTTTTCATCAAAAAAATTGTACCTTATGAATGTTTAAATAAATCAGTCTTTAGGTAAAAGTGAGTCAATTCGAGTAAAGCTACCCCCTTAACCCCCTTATATATATACAAAACTATTATTTGATTAAAACTCAACAAATGTTTAACATAGAGTTTTGTTCCATTTAAACTCTTGATAAACAGGAAATTAGAAAAAATATATAAATTTAAACCCGCCCACTTTTTAACAGTAAAAAGTATATGGAAACTAAGAACGTCCGATGTGCAGATCAGAGAAAACAAATTAAATTCAATCAGAAGTCTTATTCTATGTTGACAAAATATTGAAGTCGGATTTAATTTTACCCTCCCTTCTTCAGCCACCTTATGCATTTGTTATAATCGAAAGAAATACAAATAAATATTTATAACATTTCTCGTGAGCAAGTAGGAAGCCTTCGTTCGCCACTTATGAAAACTCTCAATTCATAATCAACAACAAAATCCCTTTCAAAACAAGGAAAGCCTCTTTATTTCATTAACTTGAAATAATGCGAGAAGAAAAATATTCAAGTCTATTAACAATATTATGAAATAAGAGTGCGAAAAACGAAAAACAAAAATACAAAAGCAGCTGCATTTATATGAATAATAAGTATGTTGATAATTATTTCTTTCATGTTCTTTTCCACGTTTTTCTCACCTTAAAGTGAATTTTGTTTACTCAGAATTCTCTCTTCTTGAGTTTTAAAAAAAAATAACACACAAGTAAAAACAAATTGCATGAATGAAAAATGAAGTGCGATAAACTCGATATTCAAAACTACAATAACAATAATAAACATTTCGACTGTTGTTCTGCTCTACCACCATGAAAATGATCTCCTTGAACATGCGTTCATTGCTGCCCTATGTAATGTTTGTTTACAGCTTCATGCACGAGGGAATTCTCACAAACTTTTTTTAAAAACATGAACACCGAATGGCCAATAAAAATTATCTTTTTTTCTTTATGGCGCAATAAGAGATTTCTTTTGATATTACCGCTCGCTCTTCTTTTACACCTTGAAACAAATTATTCAGAAATATATTGCGGCATTCTTTGGTGATCAATAGAAGAAAAGAAATATACAGAAAACACCAGCATTATACGAAGTTTTATCGTGCTTCCTTTATAGAATTATAGATGTTTTCAATTATTTTCTTTATTCATTCTTTCGGGTTTCTCATATTTTTAGTAGCGGGTTCAAAGCAATAACAAACATTAGCTATTTTTGCGATGGTATTTGTTCATTTGTTCAAAAAGAACAATTTGCTCTTTTACATCCGTCGTCTCCTCCAAATCAAATCCGAATTCTCTCAGTACACCTAATCTTAATTTAATAGGAAAAAATATACAGCTATTGTTAACTTCTTTCAGAGTATTTTTTAGTTGTCCTACATGATACTCTTAATCAAAAGATACATAAGAATACAATAATAATAATGGAAGCTAAAACCAAACTACACTGGTTTTTTATAAGAAAGTTATTTTATAAGAATATTAAGGCTGAGTGAAATCCTTTATCAATTAGAATAAAATTTTTTATTATGGTTTTTTGTTTGTTTTACCACACAGTACTAAGACCACGTATCCAGATAGCGGACGAACAAATTTCAAAGTTTTTTTATATTTTTATGTAAACCCTAACAACCTCAGCTAAAAAAACATGCATTGTTATATTAAAAACAAATATACGTTTTTTTTTCTTTCTACTGCCATCATATTTCATTGTTTTTCTTGACAAAATTCTAATCTAAAACTAAAAACGTAAAATAACTCGTTTAATTATGTAATTTTTGAAAAAGCAAATTTAAATTTATTGAAGAAATGCTTCTCATATATAATGTTTTTTTTTGCGACTTTATTATCGTTATTAGAATAAATGTCTCCACTTTAAACAACGTTCCATTTCTTCGACAATATTCTACTCTAAAGAAAACAACAAAAAGACGCCCAAATTAAATCTTTAATCGGGTTTCTCTGGAAAACACATTTTTACTTGTTTCCCCATACTTTATTTTTAATTCCTATAGCAACCTATTCACACTGATACTCTAGATCTAATAGACTAATGATAGTTTTCTCTTTTCGCTTTTTATGTTATACCTACCATACTTTTATTTGTTTAATACTCGAGATTTTTAATCTTTTGAAATATATATTTTTAGATTTTAAGAGACACTCAAGATCAGCTAAAAACTATTTAACGACAACAACGTTTTTGTAATAAATCTCTATATATATATTTTTGTAATAAAGCAAATATTAAGGGTTAGGGTTGTGGTAATAATACCTATTATTGAAAACTACTTGAGTGTTCTCCCAGTCAATACGGTATGACATCATAAAATGACGTAACTTTTTAACGTACATCAGCTGGGTTTAGACTCATTTTCAATAATAATCATCACACATCATTTAGACCGTGGATGGCAGATTTTTTCATAAGATATGAAAAAAATTAAAAACAAAAAAATATTTTACCACAACTTTATTCTAATATTACTTTGATCAGATTATGATTTTTCAATGTTTGTCGAGCGCATACAATTTCAAAAAAGGTTGAAGAAAACGAAAAGAAAACGAATCTGCATTGTTTGATGCCGAAATTGCTTTTTCATTAAACGACCACTTAAAACAG
This sequence comes from Dendronotus venustus, assembly GCA_031834005.1. Classification (NCBI taxonomy): domain Eukaryota; kingdom Metazoa; phylum Mollusca; class Gastropoda; order Nudibranchia; family Dendronotidae; genus Dendronotus; species Dendronotus venustus. Next base: position 8,662 of record JAUEKX010174328.1, read on the forward strand.
AATTTCCGCACAATTTGTAGCACCGAAACAAAACGTTTAAAAAAGTGAAAATATGCACGAAATTTATTTTTATAAAAATAATACACTTTTTTAAAAAGAACATCTTTTATTATAAAATTATAAAATAAGATAAACAGCAAACACAACCATCTACAAATATTCCATTGTACGAATCAACTCTAAATACTACAACAAAAATAAAACAAATATACTTATCGCAGAGATTAACCAATCAGAGAGGAGAACGAGATCTTGGAAGCAGAATGTGACGGCCAACCGAAATAAAACTTTTTTTATAAAACTGGATCTGAATATCAATTTAAGAATGTGAAGAAAGGTACTCCCCTCATAAACAAGTTTTTACAAATTCATTCTGACGTTGTAGGTCTTACGCCGGTGGTATTCCCAATGCGAGAAATGGTTTCTTTCTCAATATGAGTTATAAATATTTACTTATAATTTGTACACAAAGGATCATCCTCAATATAATGTACATCCTAACAACACTGTACCATGTGACACACCGAGCCAATCGATCAATATATAACACAGGTCAAAATAGTTTGGACTTCCACACCTTTTTTTTTATGTAAACATCGCATATGTTTTCTGTGTCAACGATAATATATTTACACTTCACTTTTGTGATCAATAGGTACACCCTAAATAATTCATCATATAATTTTCACATTTTCACATTTTTTGTTCCTTAATTGCATATACTCCAGAAAACAATATCAAAAATAGAAGTGTTAAAATTATAAACAAAAGAATTCTCCAACAGAGAAATTCTTTCTAATTTACTGTGAATTAAAAACGTGGATGGGTCTATCAATATAGGAATATCAACATCTTTTTTATCTTTATCTTTTATTTTTTTTATTATTTTTGAAATTTAATTTTAAAACATCAGATCTTCATAACCCTATAAAAGTTCCCTGGAAAATAACTCCCAGGAAAGTAAAATTCCCAAGAAACGTAGTTTTATAGCTTTTTTCCCAAGTCAGAATATCGAACAAATTATGAAAAGTGGACGGACGGCCCATCTACCAGAAAAGAGCTTTTTTATTGAATATAATCTTAAACTTCGTTATTGGATTATTGCTCTTTTCCTGTAGTACCCAATCCGCGTCAGGGATAACACTTGAAGCAAAATGATGGTTGACTACTTCGTCCACAACACTTCTTTTCTTTCCTACACTACATAGTTTTACTTTCGATACAGGAGTCAGTTCCCGATTTTGAGCTGTCCAAAAGGAAATCCAACGTCACAGGCTACCTTATATAGTAACGTGCAGATGTTAGCCTCTGTTCGTAAACTTCGCTCTAGTTATATTTAGCGTATCGAGGATCGAGGCGAAACAATATGCTGAAGGGTTAACTGACTTGATTGAATTTTGAGTTGCAAATTCAACTTCAATCGCAACTCAATTTTGAATTGCGATATCTAAATATTTTTGAGAAGAATTACGTTAAACCAAAAGAACCAAATCACACTTAAGTATTTCTTCCGATTTCTTAAATAAATTCTTCTTTTTTGCTTTATGATTTTTTGTTTTAATACTTTTGCCATTTAAAATAATAAAATCTTAAAGATTTCATACAACAAAAATAGTAAGAAGCGCTGGGAGTTTCTCGAGTTTCTTTTAAAAAAAGTCTTCTTGTAAAATTTCAAACCATCCTTCAAAAGATAATCCAAACATACAATAACCCTCTCACTTGTTTGCTTGATGTTTCTATTTTGTCGTTGAAGCATTGAATGTTTTCAACTCAACAAAAATATTTTTGAAAACATTACATATACCATCGCAAATCTCTTCACCGTGACATTAAATAGTGCAAAAACATAATACATACGAGGTATTCAAATGCGAACACAAAATACCGCTTTGACGTATGGTGAACTACAAAAAAACAACTACAGCAAAACAACTTTTTTGTACTCTATTCATCATGAATGAATTCATCGTGATCAAATATTCATGTACACTTAATTTAAAAAAATCGATCAAAGATGTTATTGTAAAAGGTCACGAAAATACGGAAATGATATTATAGGAAGTGACATAAAAATGTGCAAATTTTTACATTTTGAATATACGCTATTTATATTTAATAAACCATAAAAAAATAATAGTCCGCTCACACATAGCTCTTTTTTTTTAAGTTTATAATTTTATTGGGGTCAAAAATAATAATTAGTAGTTTGTGGTCTCAAGGTCGTTATGAAAAAATGATTAAAAAATTAAATATCTCTAAGGGCATCTAATTCAATTTTTCAGCTCTAAGATGAAACTTTTACGACTTAGGTCAAAGTATAAAACATTTAAATAAAAATTTCACATCGTGAAAACTTTGCGTTAAATATTTTAAGTGTGATAAAATATAAAAGCATT
>JAUEKX010174439.1:0-11057 GCA_031834005.1 Dendronotus venustus
TTTTAGAATTTTCTTATTATATATTAACTAGTGTTTTTACCCGAACCGGGTTACAGGCGTATTATTATTATTATTATTATTATTATTAAATTATTGAAATTTTAATGCTAACATTACGTCATGGTATGTGACTTAATTCAAGGTTTCATTAAATTTTTGCACAAGATCGTTAATAACATGTCTCGGTAACGGAACGTGTATCGTGTATCGTGTATTGCTGTTTCGTTTCGTTTTTTCTGATGCAGAATCTTGTTGATGATTTTCCATAATTTCCACGTCTTTTGTTTGTAAGGAGTTTTTTGGAAGAAGTTTCGTTTTGTCATGGATATTGCTGTCTTGAGTGTGTTTTGTACACGCAGACGTAACATGGAAGCTGGATATATTGCGTATTCCTCTTACACGCACTGTTTTCGGGCCATTTTTTTCATTTGAATTATTTTGTCTCCAAGAACAAACAAGAACAAACATTTCCATTTCCAAATTATTTGAATAGAAGGGAATGGAGCAAAACCGGGTACCGATGGCATATCGATGAAATTAACTGTGGTTGACTTCCGTATTTGGCTCCATTATCAAAAAACTTGTTATAAATGCGTTTTAAAACTTTAAATTCGTTCAAATGTTATTAACAAAAATATTCCCCATAATGCCCCTATTCTGAATAGGGTTAAAGGGATTCCTGCACATTCTTTAACATATAAGATTATTGTTATTTTAGTACCTAGAGATCAAATAAACGTAAATAAACCTGCAAAATATCACTAATACTCCAGTCAAACTTGTTAAAACAAGTTATAAAAATTCTATAACATATAAAAAAAATAAGTTAAATATTTTCTGATCTGTTTTATTTTTCATATTAAAACTATATATTCTCTGAAAGCTTACATGATTCTCTATTTTGTGATACAATTTTGGAAAAATAATAATATTTTCAACAATAGATTTAAGCAATCAAAGAAAAAAATATTGCAATCCCTGATCAATTGTCTAAAATATTTTACATAGAATCTCGAATTTTGATTTTTTTTAAAAAGTGAGGCAAAATATTTTAGACAATTTATCAGGGATTGCAATTACGTAATTTTATTTTTAACCCTTTGAGTGCCGGATCTTTTTGAAAAATTGCCATTTTCGAGATTGAAAATTGAGCAGTAACTTCCATTTTCAAATTGCACTAAAAGTTGCTGTTTGTCCAAATTGATCGTTCTTGGAACCATTCGACAGGGAATTTAATTCTCTTTCATATGGGCCTCATTCATCGACCTTCAATTTGACGTCGTCAAAAGTTACGGCTCCTGGAAGCAGACCAGGTATTTTTGACCCCAGATGTCACCTATACATGGCAATGGCACGTAAAGGGTTAAAATAATAACGTGGATCGTGGAGCTCTTGGAAGGTTGGGAAGTAGGCCAAAATTTGATTCCGATATATCTTCAATTTAAGTTTTTGCTTCTGTTTACACAAGAACTGAATAGAAATCACCTCGTTGATCACATCCTATTATGTATCATTTACGTAATATGTAAACAAACATTTCTTCTATTATGTGTATTCTTACAGCGCTTTAAAAAGTGTTTACGCAAAAAAATTCTATGTATATTTCTTTTATACTTTTACTCAATAGTTGTGTAAACAAGCACATAGTTGGACAATTAAGTTTTTTTATAAATACAGCAATGTTTCAATATATACAAGGAAATTTATAATTCTGATTTCGGATTTATAAAATAGATAAAAAGTTATATCTGAAAGCGTAAAAAAAAAATAACCGGTTTTTTTTTGTTCCAAGGGTACACACTATTCTTAAGAATTAAGCAATTTCAGAAAGTGGGACCAACATTTAGATAAATATCTAGTAAAAAAGGTTAGGTTAGCTCGATTAAATTGTAAGTAAATCAAGCAAATATTTAGACATTTGCTGAACTTAAAATTTCTCATAGACTGATTTCCAATTAAAAACATTAATGTTTGTTACCTTATTCTGTGATGTACAAACTTGCTTTTGCAGACATTTTCCATCCGAAAGACTACTTCTTGTCTAAAGAAAAATATAATTAAGTTTTACACTTGAAAACTTTCACTCTTTCTGATTTACCATCTAATGTTCTTTTGGGACGTGGTAGGTTACTATGGTCCACATGTCTTCTTGAAATAAACGTATTTGAAATTAATGGAAAAGTTTTAAAGCAAAAGCAGAGTTAGAATGATTGAGGTCGAATTTATAGTGTTGAGCCACTTTTTTGGTACTTAATTGTGCCGACTGGTTTTGGGAGTTACCGTCTTCTCGTTGTATTTTAGACAACTGTTAGATGTGTACTGTAGTAGTAATAGTACTATTATTATGCTATTATCATAGTCCTATTGATCAGTTATGAGTTTGCAGACAAATAATAATTTGATTTTACTTTTTTTCTCTTTTTGAAAACAAAAGTAAAGTAATTTTGTTAACTTCCTTATTCTCTTATTTTGCTTCAATTATCAATTTCATTTTCTTGATGAGTAAAAAATAAAAATGAAAAATATTGCTTGCATCTTGTTTTGTGTTTATCCTTAAGTGACATCAAAGTTTTTCGTAGTTAATAAAGTAAGTTCAGTAACTTAAAATAAAGTAATACGTGGGGAAAGAAAAGCGATCACAACAAACAATTAAAAACGAACAAGTACGAAATTTATTACAAAAAAAGAAGAAGATGAACTGTCTCCTTCAATGGACATGATTATATAGCTATCTAGCAAGGAAATGGTGAATACAAATCGTTTTTTAATAAGTATATTATCCTGCTATGTTTATCTGATTTTACTTACACCTCTTTTCCTCTCTCTCAACAAGTAGACTAGTAATTTTAGACTAGACCAATACACAGAGTGCACAAGAAAAATCACAAAGATGAAAAGAAATAACAAATAATGTGTATGGAAATATTATGTATAAAAATATAATAAAATGTTTTGCATTTGCATTTACTCATTCAAACACCGAAAACAAATAATAATTTTCCAAAGTTCACTGCAACATCCAACATCCAACTCAATAAATTGCGCTACCGAAAATCTGCCAGCAAATGAGACAACACCGGTTTGAAAACCTTAGTCGCTTATAGCGCTAAGGTAATACATAAAACATAAGGAATCCGCACCAGGTTTTGTCGAACATCTTTATTAACAAGAGAAGGAGTCGCCCACAAAGCTTTTGAATTTGAAGTAACACCACTCATTCTCTTTTTGCTAACAGGGATGACTTTCAGAACTTCCTAAAAAAAAATTCCCGAAATTAGCTTTATTTAACGAACTGATAATTGCAGGAAAATTGTGAAGTGAATGGTTTTTCATGTTGGGTTAGCAACTCGTTTAAAATTTCAATATATGTCATTCATGTAATAGTTTTTCTTATTGGAGAGGGGCGCTAATTAGAGAGAATATTTTAAGTAGACTAAGCCAATGAGCTCAAGTAAAAATGTCGTTTGATATTCAAAATACTGGTTACATCTCGATTATTATGTTATTATTGATACCTGAAATTCTTTATCCAAATGTTCAAAACATTGATCATTTTGTGTCATTAATTCTTTTCGGAAGTCACATAGCTAAAAAAACAGTACATTATACAAGACTTTATGATAGTTTGATACGAACGAAAACGAAATATTTCTATATTATAACCCTTATCTAAAATATGAAATAAGAAATCAACATCATTGGAAAGGAATTATGATTCTCTTTTGTGGAATTAAACTCAAAAACCTTAATTTTTATATAGACAAAAGTTATGAACATTGGAGTCATTCGAATCGCAAATGTCGGAAATACCCGAATTTAACATGTAAAATAAAAGTTAAGATCGTCTTGATCTAATAGCAAATCAAGTTCTTCCCTAAACAAACGAACAAGTCTAACTTATCTTCAAATTATTATTTCCTTATTTGATTTCATACAGAATTTCAAAACGATTCTAGGAATTTCAGCAAAAGTGTTGCTTTATAAAGAAACACTTATAACATTATTTAAAAACATAAATCTTACATTATACAGTTTTCGGTTGTCTAGCACGTCATCATTTGCATTATCTGAACTAACTCGATCTTTTACAACAGCTAATATATCAGCACTTGAAGGAAATACAAAAGTATTGAAATGTTATAATGGCACATGATTTCTATATTAACCATTATTTTGGCACCTTGATTTGTCATTCGGATTTCTTATTTTGTTAAAGAAATATTGGTGTCAAAAAGGTGCGTTTATAGCATATTGTACTGTTGTTAGCATTTTGTAGCTATTTAATATTCAAATAAGAAAATAAATGGATATAGAAATAGAAAAATAATATAATTAATATACGAATTAAAGATATAAGAGAAAACTATTTTAGTGATAAATACTTAACTGCTTGTAACCGTTTATATTAGAATGATAATAATTGATGGCTAATGGAATGAGCATGAAAAAATCAAAGTTTGAGATTTGTCAAGTTATAAATGAATATTGATTATCTTATTCCATAGCATCTAAGTGTAATTTTGGAGTGTTATAGCTTCAATACTTTCGAAAATAATAGCGGTGATTATTTGTTTCTAAATTTAATTAACTTTTACACTATTGGAACCAAATAAGATTTTCGTTGTAAATTATCTCCAAAGTAAGGAGATATTTTTACAACTTTGGTAGTCTTCAAAATGTTATAGACAAAAATAATAATGCCATTTTTCCCATCTGTATTTATTTGTTGTTTATCAACAATTGAGGATAAATCTGACGATAAGGAAACTGATAGTCCATTTGTTGGACATGTTTATTGCATTTGGGTTTTAGATTTAATAACCTATACCAATTTTCATGATTTAATTGCGACATTGTATGTATTTATGTGACGTTATTCAAGGTCAACATTCAAATTGCACTAAAAGTCGCTGTGTTTGTCAAAACTGAATGTATTTGGAACTATTCGACAGGGAATTTAATTCTCTTTAATACGGGTCGCAATCATCGACCTTCATTTTGAAGTGGTCAAAAGTTACGGTTCCCGGAAGCAGACACGGTATTTTTGATCACAGATGTCGGATATATCCGACAACGGCACAATTAAAGGTTAAGGTATGATTAAATTGGAGAATTTGTAGGATTCATATCAAGGTCATAGCAATACCTGTTAGGACCGAAATTTCCAACAAAATAGATTAGTTTGATGATTATTGATAAATAAGTGACAGAAATGTTGTTCAAAATTTGATTACGATTGTCGCAAAATTGTCAACTTAAGTCTACGTTATTTGCTAGCTATTATTATCCTCCGCTAGGCTATATGTCAGCTGAATCGTACAGGTTATAGTAACTGTTCACTTTTATGTTAAGTAAAACTGATGTGTAATGTTTTGTTTCTTAATTGTTTTCTTTTTCTTACAACAAAGAAAAATAATTAATTAAACACTAATTACAAAAAGCATTTTTTTTAGAATAAATGTAAAAATACCTTGCTACAAGATCCAAAAATTCGTAGAGCATTAAACGATCTCCTACAAGTCGATCCATATGTTGCAACTAAAAAAGGAGTCAGTACAGTTTAACTTAACAACAGTTAAAACAACAACTTTAAACAACTCATACTTATGCAAAACAAATTTCGCAAATAGGCAAGTGTGATAAATTCGGTAAAAATACCTTAGGTTTTTAAAACAAAGACGATAATAATATACCAATAATTTTAAACGCTCAGGAGCCATTATTCTATTGCACAACTTTAATGCTCTGATGACGTATTTATCTTCTAGTCCTGCGTGGTCGGAATTTTCGTAAGTTTGAAAAGAAACTCTTGAACTCTGCAGTTGCGTAAAGCTAAAAGACAATGTAATCTAAATATGACACTATGACAATAATAGGATAATCAAATAATCAAATAATTACAAAACAAACAATACTAGATCCTACTTTATAACAAATTACCTTATAAATCGTTTTTGCAGTAAATAAAGTGATTTGGTGACGACCTTCAAATTATAAGAACCATCATGTGAATTGTATGTTTTATGGAGAATAGAATAAAACATATCTCCTTGCAAGATCAAATTCAGTTCCTGAAAAAATATATAAAATATACAATAAAATTTCGTGATACTAAAATATGATTATTTTTAGAATGTTTTAGATTTTAATATCCTTTACTGAACAATAAAACCGCTCACTGCTGCTCCTTTAGTGCATATTGCTAATAGATTATTGCTAACCGGTCTAGTTAGAACAGTAGGCAATTCTGCTCTGTAGTTTGACAAATCTTATTGGTAGAAACAATTAAAAAATCTGAAAATGGCAGGACTTGTCTTTTGTTAAGAAAAATATAAATTTGTCATACTAAAAACACATCGGTAATGAGTAAAGGAAATTAAAAAAAGCAAAAGGATCATGAAGCTTAAAATAACTTGAATATTAATTAAAAACCTTTTAAAAAGTATTAACAAATATATACAATTAGAAACAAATTACCTCGAGTTTTATTAAGTCGTTTATTATATTACTAAAGAATTAGGCAGTGGACCATGGTGATTATTAAAATTTAAGTTAACTGATAACTTTAACTAAATTCTTCCATTGTTTACAAAAATATAATCAGTTCGTGTCACGTGATTATATAAACTGATTGGGGAGATTTCGTTCTTCCGAAAAAATAGCTAATGATTCTTATGAAAGATCTAAGGATGATAACCTAATTTACCAACTTTTGAATACATATTTAGGGCTCTTATAAGATGCCATAACAATGCAATATATTTTTTAATGGGAAGCGCTACGTGGATGATTGGTCCCTAAATAAAAAGTTTGTCAGATATGAAATTAAAATACTTTTATTTAAAATTATTAATCCTTTCGTCAATTTGGAGTGTAATACAGAAAAGTCTGCTAACTTTGTTGGTTTAAAGCGCCTTGACGGCGTACTATATTTTTTTAGTATTAGAGTGATTAATGTCCAATCCTTTGTTGTGCTTCTTCCGCTTCATTCTATCTCATGTAAAGAAGTGATATGAAGACAGTTAACCAGCCACTGGAAAGACAATAAATATTAATAACTACATATGAAGGGGGCAATTAAGGTAGCTTCCTTGATGTCTAGTTTTTTATTAAGATTCAAGAAGTTTTGCTCAAAAACTCTCGTAAAAAATCCGAAATTTTGCTAAATAGAAATATCAACACAACAACAATAACAACAACAAAATAGATTACAAAGTAATTACTTTGTGATTTACAGTAACTGGAACAATGATAGAACGTATTGCATAAACTTGATCCACTGGCAACATCATTCGGACAACCAAATTGGCACCAAGTTAAATTAACTCATTGTGTCACATGTCTCTATGAAGTGTATCTACAAATGATGTTTTGAACTTTTCCTCTTCGTTTTTGCCCATGCTTAGGTTCCCACAACACATAAGGCTGCTTATGGGAAGCAAAAATAATGGCCAGTCAGCTGCAAACACCTCGAGACACTTGTTACTCAGTAGCGCAAATTTACCATAGAACACTTTGTTTGATGTATGGATGTTCCAGTGTACTCTTTTCAGAATTTTTGTGCATATAACATTCAGAGAGATCAGTTCTCGCCAAAAGAGAAGTATTGATTTAATGGTGGTTAAGAAAATTCGAACTTTGAAACTATTGCTAAGTTTGACTTTCAAAGTTTGTTCAATAATTTAAGGTTTTCAAGACTAGTGCAAACTAGGCGGCGCACGAGTCTGTGTGATAATGATCATGTACCTTTAATAATGGGTTCAATCATTTTGATGAGGACATTTCAGGTCAACTATCCTCATAATATTTCCTATTCACGAGGTTTACAGTTATAAGGATTTTATGACGTCATAAATGGCTCATATTGACCCTCAGACCCGTTTTTTTAATTACGTTAATTTAGTATCTTACAACCCTGATGGTTACTTTCTACCTCTGATTACTTCTACAATGAGGGGTCGACCATCTTCATACCCCTACCATTCAAAAGATAAACATTTGGTTCAGAAACTGTAATTGATTGATGTTATTTCTTCATCTTTCACAATAGCAGTATAGTGCCCGTGTGGAAGAATACCAACATGATTTGTTAATGCTTTCAAAACGAACTTCTTTGGCGACAACTATCCATTTAGATTGCCAGTGGGAAAGAAAATTACTTTCTCACAAAGAACATGATTGGATTTTTTAACCAAAGCTTTCATTTCTTTCTGAAAATTGTAACAATTGGATGACTACCACAAAACGAAAACTTCTAAACTTGTGAGAACATGTTTGCCTTTTTAACAAGAGTCACAAAATCTGTCAACTTGAAATATTTGTCCTAAATATATACATTGTGAAACCTGCACAAGTTACGCAAATTGTCAGTCAAAACTTAGGATTCGAAAAGACTGGGAATAGAAACAGCACATTCATTCATACCCATATCCTTTTTTCCGAAACTAAAAAGATCTCTGGCCTGGATTGAAAAAACCACACAAGGGGTGATGAGCTTTTTATCAACATAATTAAAAGATAATTCCCAATTATCTGTCCTATGCAAAGTACTGTGCAGAAATGAGCGGAGCGACCACGAACTTTTATTGAAATCTAGATACAGTAAATCCTCGTAATCAAAGCATCTTGATATTATCCGAAGAAGGTTCATGGATGCCTGGATCATAGTATCACTGTGATCGGTTGTCACTGCTTTCACTAATCAATATAGACAACCAGAGGCTATTTGTCAAGGAATTCCATGAGAAATTATTAGTTATTTGAGACAAATTTAACGACTAAAGCCTATTTTAAGCTTTTCCTTTTTATTAGTTTCCACTTAACAATAACTACACAATAGCAGGCGATAATATCAAAAATGGATATTTTTACGATTTCTATACATTTACGATTTAAATACAGTAAAGGAGGTACCCCCAATTCGCAAAATATAATCTTATTCTCCATAACCCCATTATCTTTAGACAAACGAAGAAAAACAAACAAAATTTTGTTTGTTCTCTATTTGTTGCTCTTTTCTATCATGGATGGAAATTAATCCACCTAGAGAATTATAGCTTCAGTGTCTTAAGTGACTAAATTTTGGTTACTGTAGATGACTAATATTTTCTGGTTAAAATTTTGGCTAACTAAATATTTTTGTTGGACTAAAAGTATAGTTAAAACTTAAAAACCTAGTTTTTCTATTACTTAGTGTAAAACTACCTCACAATGTCAAGTTTCTCCAATTTATCTAAATTATACGGCTTTTAAAATTAAATAAACGAATGAATTTTTTTAATTATTTTAATTACGATAAGGTGTACGACATAATATTTCTATTTTTCAGATTCATCGCCGATTACATTTCTACAAAAACGCTCGACACAAGGTCAAATCTTCACAATACGCCGAATAATCAAAGACCTAATACTCATGTTCATTGATTTCTCTAAGGCATTCGACTCAGCAGAAAGCTGAACGAAATCATTCTTGCTTATGGAATACCTGGGAAAATTGCTCTGCCATTATGCTGTACCAAAACTCCAAATTGCTAGATGGTGTGTATAGAGTTTTTCAATATTCTAGCAGGAGTTTTGCAAGGAGATTTTCTGTTTATTACACCTTTCCTGTTTATACTGTGACTTGACTACACCCTAAAAACCTCAATCGACCTTCATACAGAACTCGGTTTCACCCTCACAAAATCTCGCAGCTCTCGATATCTGGTGGAAACCATCACTGACGTGGATCACGTTAACGATCTCGCTTTGCTTTCAGACATCATTGACGAAGCCACAAAGCTCCTTCTCTTCTTGAAGAGACAGCAGCCAGAAAAATTCCGGTAAAACAGAATTTGTCACCTACAATAAAAATGGAGTCAGTAATTCGAAAAGTGACTTTACTTTAATGACTTTACGTATCTTGGCAGTCCAATCCAATCCACGAAGAAAGATATTGGCATCATGAAAGCCAAGGCCTGGAAAACTCTCATATGGAAATCCTCCCTCTCTGACTATCTTAAGAGAGTCATTTTCAAGGCTGTTGTCAAATCCGTCCTGACCTTACGGTTCTTCTATATGGACACTCACCCGGCAGCTAGAGAAATCCTTAGACAACTCTTACAACCCACTTCTTCGGGTTGCCCTAAACGATAGCTGGAAAAGTCGCATAACAAACAAAAGCCTCCATGAGCCCTTATCTCCTATTTCCGTCGTGATTAGAGAAAGGAGATTGAATCAGTAATAGTAATAATAATAAGCTAGTCGCTTATTACTATTATTATTAATTTATGAATTTTTACCCAGGATGGTCTCTTCAGTACTGCTATCAATGAGAGTACTGCTATCAATGAGAGTCCTGCCCTCGTTGTGCAACACCTACAAAGGAAACCTATGGAAATTAGCAGCGAGAGGTTATCCTCGCCACTGTGACCGGTGGTGTACACGAACCTCTGACCAGCAAGTAAGCGGAGTGCCTTAACCACTCGGCCACAGTTTCACTTGTGACGAAGCAAGAAAAAACTTGCAAACAATATCTTGTTTTGGAGTCCCAAGCATGGGAAAAGATCAGTTGGTAGATCCTTCTATACATATACTGATCAATTGGTGAACGTTATCGGGCTGTACATCGAGTATATTCCTGTAGCGATGTCAGATCATTTGGGATAGAGGAAACATATCAAGCGAATCCAAGATCTTTTGACCTGATGATGATGATGTTACTTCAAAGTTTTTGAGGAAATACGAACATCTGGCTAAGATTTACACGATCAACATTATGTAAACCGCAATTAGCAATTTAAAAAATTAATCCTTTAAATCTGCCATATCGAATTTTTTTTCTCCATATTTTACACCGCATTAATCACATGCAAAATATATCATCTCAATTAACAAATAAGATTGTAGATATTTTATCATGTTAGCGATTAATGACTACAAAATTAGTAACTGGTAATGCTTGAATCAGGGTTTATACAGTCTTTTTGAATGAAATTCACCTGACTTTTCTTCAAAAAGCACCTTTTGTCCCTGACTTTTTTCTTGAAAAACCTAGTTTTGCCACTGACTTTTTCT
>JAUEKX010174772.1:0-11052 GCA_031834005.1 Dendronotus venustus
GAAACATCGATTTGGTTTTATGAGATTCTAAATTATACAATATATATACATACATTTATTAGTCAAAATATCATTTTTAGCTGAATCATGAAAAATAACAGAGCACAAACTACACACACCACATATCTTATAAAAACGCATCACGATACAAAACGATAAAAAGGCGTATATAAACAGAAACGAGACAAAGACAATTACAGCACAAATAAGAAAACGACTAACTAGGGAATACAGAGAAACTGACAAATAAAATTCTATTTATACAGTTCTCTCTCTATAACTCGAACACTCACGGGGAACGCGAAATTGTTCGAGTTATGAAGAGTTCAAGCAATAGAGAGTTTTTTTCATGAAAAAGATTTTTACCATGCCAACAAATTCGTTCGAGTTAAGGAGAGATTCCAGTTCGAGGACTGTATACATACATAACAAAAAAATCAATATTTAAACAAATTTTACATAATTTCCAGCTTATTTTCGTCTTCTTGTATTACATTAAAAAAAGGAGTGGCTGCGGCAATATCTTCTTCTGATATTGCAATTAATGGATTATCGTGCAAAACCATATCGTTTAGGTTTTAAATTTGTGCTTGCAAAATAGCTTTCCTGCTGTAAATAAGTTATTAAATTAAGAAATGAATAAAACTCTATTAATGTATTGTTTCTTATTAAGAGTTGACTTTTAACAAAAGGGAATGGCATATGTTACGGTTTGTTTTGAATAAAACCCCATATAAGGATGGCGTTAAAAATTTAATACATAATTTTTGTGTAAGTCCAAATTTAAAATTCCCAATTGTGGCTCTAAAATTCTTTATCTCAAAATTATTACGTAAGGCGCACAGCTCAATTTTTCGAAATCATCTCCCGGGTTCACGGTTGAAAGAAATTCATGGACTTCAGACAATCACACTCCCATTAATTTGGACCCTCAAGTGTCCGACTTTGCAAATGTCCCAGTTAAGCAGAGCTCTTTTATGTCAGAATTTTTATGCATTAAGATATCTTTTTAATATTTTATACTTTCTGGAATTGCTCTGATTTTAAGCTTTCTTTTACTACCAGCAACTTTCGCTATCTCGGCGATAGAAACCTTTTGAAATAACAAATCCTAAATGCTTAACGCAATGTTTTTTTTTCTTTGTTTTCAAAAGTTCGAATTTTGAATCGGTAGTAAAAGTCTTTGTTAAGCGGAGTTTGAATTAATGTTTTACCATTATCTGAACCAACGCCTGAACTTAGCTAATAACTCAACCTACTCTTGAAACTTTGTATGAACTAGCCTGTCAAATTAATAGAAAACCCAGTCTAGAAAAAGCGTTGAACTGATTCAAACACCCTTAGGTTGTGTTGAATTAAAACACCCACTCACCACCCTCCCCACTCCCTCTCAATAAAGTTTCGTGTCCGTCTGGTGTGTCTTGTATGAATTAGCCTTTGTTAGTTAGTTTAAGTGAAAAGAAATCCCAGTCTAAAATGATCGTTGAACTGATTCAAACACTCTTAGGGCGCGTTGAATTAAACCACCTTCTTTATCCACCCCCTCCACCCTCCATACTCCCTCCAAATAAAGTGTCGTGTCTGTCTGGTGTGTCTTAATGAAATAGCCTGTGTTAATTACTTCAAGTTGTATGGCGAGTTAAATTGAAACATCATTCACCCTCCCCTAAAAAAGTGTCGTGTCTTGTCTGGTTATCTTGTCCGAAGATTGTCCGAAGATTGTCCCAGATAATATGCTTACTTTTAATAATTTGTCATATTTGAATGCGTATATTGTCAATAATTTGTCGTTCTCAAATGCTTATGGTCAATAATTTTGGTGTTCTCAAACACTTAAATGCTTAATGTAAATAATTTAGTGTTCTTAAATGCTTATATTATCAATAATTTGTCGCTTTTAAATGCTTATAGTCAATAATTTAGTGTTCTTAAATGCTTATGGTCAATAATTTAGTGTTCTCAAACACTTAAATGCTTAATGTAAATAATATAGTGTTATTAAATGCTTATATTGTCATTAATTTGTCGCTTTTAAATGCTTATGGTCAATAATTTAGTGTTCTTAAATGCTTATTGTCAATAATTTAGTGTTCTTAAATGCTTATGGTCAATAATTTAGTGTTTTTAAATGCTTGATATCAATAATTTAGTGTTCTTAAATGCTTATGGTCAATAATGTAGTGTTCTTAAATGCTTATGGTCAATAATTTAGTGTTCTTATATGCTTATTGTCAATAATTTAGTGTTCTTAAATGGTTTGTGTCAATAATTTAGGGTTCTTAAATTATTATGTAGTGTTGTAGGAAGAATTTTTGTTCTTTTGTTTAGAGTGGCACAATTCAAAAAGTTAAGACTGAAGGAGTGCAATTTTGCATCAAGGGCAATGGGGGAGGGGGGGGGGGATTAAATTATAAATTTGAAGGTTTGTTATCATGATCGTATCAAAAAATATGTCTTCTTTTTTACCTCTTTACAAACTCTAGTTACTTACGTGGAACCAAACACATGACCACATGTTAAAACATATATTATATTGTGCTCTAGAATATTTTTTAAGCATATGCTGAATTTACAGGTTCCTTGAAAAAAAATAAAAATAATAATAAGACAAAGTACTGTCAAGCTATTCTTTTTCATATCAACCAACAAATTTAAGTCTTTCTAAATTATAGCAATTACAAAGCAAATTCAATTACCACTCAAAGCCTTAAAATACACATTTTTATTGAAGCGTTACTGAAACATAATCAGAAAATTAATTTCTTTTACGCCATTAAAAATCTGATAGTAACATAATTTTTAATTAAATTATATTTTTCTAGTGAGAATACATCATGAGAGAAAACTTTTATTTAAAATTATAAAAGATTTAGGAAATACTAATATTTAATGAATAATCTATTCGCATTGAAGTATTGTACAAGATTGTAATGAGATTGTACTCAGTTTTGTAATTCTTATAAAAAAAGGTGCAACAATAGCGTTCCTCCCTGACTTTAACTGCTTTATATCTATATTGGACTGTTATTTGATTGTAATGTTATTTGATTGTACCTAATCTAACGTACCGGTTCAGCACAACTCTTTTGGGAAGACTCATTTTCAGAAGTAAATAATATTATTGTTATGTATACTGCCGAATGGAAATATTATTTCTCTTCTAATATTTTAATATCTTGATCATATCAATGGTAGTTGAATTAACAAAAGGTATGGATTACTCATTTATTTACTTATTGTCGCCGATACTTTGTATCGTTTGATTCATTGATTGTCGCTCTTATGTTTTTCGAAAGAAAAGTCACCATTAAGAATAAGGTGGAATCCATAGAACTGTCAAAAATTTAATGCGCATGCGCAGACCGAAAAACAACCTACTAATGTAAATTACCATTGTCTGCCTTATTGCTATCATTTATTTAGCTTTAGCTACGCATTTTCATTTCCATTATTTTACATCAACCAGTAAAATTATTTTGGTTGAGCAAGATTTTGTTTTCAAGGTCGAAATTTGAGGTTCGTGTTCTTATAAACTGTTGTTGTATAACAAAGCATCTTAAAATATTTCCTTCCCTTACCTGATTAATTCAGCTCAAGAATCTTTTACATATCCAACATCTCAGCCGACTGTCAGTGACAGTCAATGACAAACTGATATTCATATATCATGGAGATAATCATAATGGACAACAACAAAAAAATTTAATTTTCCTAAAAATGCAAAAGTTAATTTTTTTCCGAGAAAATGTAAGTATTATTTGGATTATCATTCTAAGTTGCAAAATATTCTAAGATAAAATGACATGTCTATATTAATAGAATTTGACGTTTTAAAATTAAGTCACTTGAAAAAAAAATCAAAATAGTAGGTTTATTTCAGAGTGAGGCGACATATATAAAATACACATGCCGGAGTTGTTTTCCTAATTATTTAACTAATGAAAAAAGAGGAAAAAGAGGAAAAAGATGTTTAAACGCAAGAAGCAAAACAATTATTGCGTGTTTACGTTACAATTACGTTGTGCGTCATTTAAAAAATTTAAAAAAATTTGAAATGGCTCCATCTTAAAATATAAACCTTTTATATCACCAGCTTGTATCTTGTAACCGATGAAAAAAAATATGCAAACAAATAGATATTTGTCTAAAATGATTCCCGGAAAACTGCCCCCGTGAAATTAGCATTGATTGCGGTACTCTGTTCTGCAACTCGGTAAAATAGAATTCATACGTAGCACCTGTTTTGTTTGGAAGCAGGGCGTAAATGCAGGGAATTGTTCTTCCATGTACCCTTGCATGTGTTGTATATACCTGGAAAAACACCTCTGGACATACTTTAAAGGTACCATCATTATACTAATCATTCGATTCAGATAGGAGTTGAAGAGCCTGGTCTGTTGCGAATATCTAAAATAGAAAGAAAGCACGATTTAAAAGACTGTGAATTCACAAAACGCACGCGTCGTTGTAAAAAGGCGCCTAGAAATATAAACAATATTATTGTTCAATTTATTCTCGTAGAGAAGAGACAGCGAAATTTCATTTTATGAACAAATATTTTTTATTATAGTCATGTTTACTTAAAAGTATTCGAGCAATTGATCTTTTAGATAAGGAATATTACTTCTTTGGGAATGCTTTCTTTTTACTTTTTTAACTAATTAACAAAGGCTAATTCATACAAGACAAACCAGACAGACACGACACTTTTTTGAGAGGGGATGGGGAGGGTGGTGAGTGGGTATGGAGGGTGTTTAGTTCAACACACCCTAAGAATGTTTGAATCAGTTCAACTAATTAACAACTAAATAAATATGTTAATTTATTTCTTTGTTTTACGAAGTTCATTTTTGACTGTCGAATTAACGGATGTGAAACAGTTGTACATAACTTATCATTACTATTCACAAATTTTTTAAGCGTACGATATTATGGAGATAAAAAAAATTATGCAACAAAGTTTTTTCATCCGACATCTTCCACTAATTCTCATACTTGTCTAATTCTGGACATGACTCTCATTCAGAGACAGGTCTAATTTTGTTTACTGGTGTGTTTAACGATCTTGATTAAATTTCATTTCAACACTCGACTTTGAATTGTCTGTGGGCCATTTTAAAGATCAGTATTGTGGATATCATATACAATCTATATCAAATACACCAGTATCTATCTATTCAATATTATGTAATACAAAAGCGGTTCTTTACACTTTCGGTTAATTCGGCAATTTTTTTAAAACAACAAATACTTTAGACTTATGAGAGACTAACTTCAAAGGCAGACCCAGAGTGTGTCTAACATCTCTGAGTCTTTCTTTTTTACAAGAAACTTATGTGATGAATTGATGATTAGTAAGAAAACATCTCAAGATTAGGTTTTTTTTACTTTTTTTTTTTACCTTTTTTTTTGCAGAAAAGTCATCTTTATCACATGACTATATCTGAGTAATATGATTGGCTTGCGAGTAATATGATTTTTTCTTGGCGAAGGAGTAGGATTGAAATTTGCTGTGGGTGTAAGTTACGTAGTTGCGCAATATTTTTGTGAAAACAATAAGTAAAAATTTTATTTCGCTTTAAGTGAAAATATTCGCTTAGTGGAAGTTAGCATTTATGCTATAAACTTATTTGCGAAATCATTCGATAGACCATTTGATAAAATAAATTCCACCTGTGAAAAAATCCAATAATTTTGTTTAATGTTAAATATTTCTTGTAAATAATTACTCAGTGGTGTTTATATGAGAGGTGAAGTGAGCTCAAGTCGTACTGAGATTTCAAGGCGGCGTGAAGCTTAGTTAAATTAAGCTTGTTTATTTCGTTATTAAAGCGTTAAAAATGACGTTCATGTGTGATTGCAGTTGGATTAACCACCCACTCATTAATCAAATTATTCACTTGTTTACTATAACTTGTAATATTCAGAGGCGGATCCAGAAGCACGGCAACATCTGCAAAGGAGAGTGAAAATAAAATCATCTTGTACTATTTCTCATTGTCATCATTGTTTTTTGCTCTCCTACGCATGTGTTTGCAGCATTCTAGATCCGCCTCTGATATTTTGTTTATACGCTTTTTGAGTTATGGCGACAAGAGACTTTAGAGCTTGACAACATCGATGAAGCATTACAGCAGCGCTCATTTCATTTGCTACAGCCATACAATTTGGAATACCACGTGTCTTGTTCATTTGATTTGATTGCAATTTCTTCCACGTGTCAAAGAAATTGCTTAAAAAAATTTTCATTTTCGAATAGTTATTATGTACAAGTAGGACTTTGAAATGAGAAAGTTGATACTGATATTATAAGTCGATCAAATGAATCACGATGCGAAACAAAGTAATTACAAGTCCTTTACAAAAGGATACACGATCTTTTTTTACTTCTCTGTAGTTTCGTGATATGCGATTGAAGCATTATAGATTAATACCAGCTCTATAATTAGTTACAATAAATCTCCACAGCTAATGATGAGCCGTTTTAGATAGAAGACAAAAACATGATATTGGATATTTTTTTCTCGACATACAATCAGAAATATAGTGTGTGTTTCCAATGGTCAAAACTCTTGACATATTATTTATATAATTAATATTACTTAAATTATGTAAAATTTAACTAATTAACTTATTATGTATAGTCTTACTTTTTGCTTATTCTTCTTTTCAAGAGAAGGGAATATTTCTATAACCAGAGATTATAACACATGAAACGGCATGAGAAATTTACCTGGTATCTAGACATGTCTTCCATTCATTTTGTGTGTCTTTCGATCTGATACCTCTCTATTAACGACTGTAGAATGATATGAAACATGCTTGATGGAAGTTGAAACTGTCACGAAAATGCACGCAGATAAAAGCACAACATCAATTTTGACATCAAATTGATGTGGCATCTTAATGGCTAAACGAAAGCGAGCCGTCGTTACGCGTTCAATGAATGATTGGCTATACTCTGGGAAGAACATTTCTTTTAATATGTTCACCAGTTTACAGTTCTTAAAGGGAAACGAATAACAATAACAGTTACTGGTGTAAAGGCTCGTGAGGCCTCGAGCTTGTATGAAACCCCAAAAAAGTGTGAGAAAGTTTGAAAGGCGGACCTAGAGGGTCCACAAACAGTAGGTATAGGAGAATAAGAGAGACAATTATTTACTCGAAAATACCAGAAGAGAATTGTCTTTTCACTCTCCTTCGTAGATCTCTTATTTTTTTTCTTATTTAGTTCTTAGTCTTATTTTTCTCAAAATCTCCATGACAGGTTTATTTTTATCTTTTCGGGTAAAGAAAACATATAAAATCTACTAATGACACTAACATCTCTAAACGGAAATAATTAGCAGATCAATAATGTTCCTGCCAAAAAATGTAATTGCAGAATTGTTAATAGCAATGATTATTTTGTATTTTTTAATTTATTTCCTGTATTTTATAGACTAGCAAGCGTATTTATTAAAAGAAAGTGGTAGTTGAAATACATCATGATGAAAATATTTCATAAGATCTAGTCTACGTGTTTTACAGATTTTTAAACCGATATTCAGATCCAGTTTTTCTAGGTAAGCATGCTGCGCTTGTCAGATCTTTTTTTTCGGTTGGCCTTCAGAGCGCAGCGTGCAGAACTAGAAAAACTGAAAGCAAATATCAGATTATATCAGTTTTTTTGCAAACGAGGAAGTTGAGCTGAAATGGGCCGTGTGCAAAAATCTAATCAATATTTCACGTTGTGAAACTACTTAATTATTTAAATCTTTTCCTTCACGAATTAAAAGGTATAATTAAAGGATTTGAGGAATGTGTTTAGAAAAACCAATTATTAGCCATGCTATTATTATTTTCAAACATCAGCAACTCAGTATTCCTGCCATTAAGACATTTCGATTGGTCATTTACCCACGCGGAATACATGATCACCTTTTTACTTTAAAATATTTTCTTTATCAAATTACTGGCATAAGGAAGTTCTAATTGATGTCATATATCCTATAAAAAGGCCTAGGAACAACACTCTTAAACATCACACATAGGTGCATAGTCACAGAAGCAATAACATAACTACATACTAAAGAAAAATATGAAAGTGATTTATTGCGTATTATCCGTTCTCTTCTTTGTCCAGTATTGCCATGGTGCACGTACTGTCACAGCTACCGGACGAGTCACTTGCTATGGTCAACCAATGCCTTATGTCAAAGTTATTCTAAAAGACAAAGATCTCATTTTTGACGATACAATGGGAACAACAAGGACTTCGTTTACTGGCGCATTCTCTGTAACTGGAAAAGGTATGCATGGAGTGTATTATTTTCTTTTGAGTATTCTTGTTTGCATATAAAGCTAATTGTTCTAGTGAGAAGCAAGTATGAATTAATTTCTAGGTGTGGATAGAGCTTTAACATTTATTTTTAGAATATATGTAATAGAATCACAGTAGTAGCAAGGATAAACCAATTTCCAATGACAATAATATTGTTCGAATATTTAGGGGGCGATCCATTTGGAGGAAAACCAGATCCTTTCATTAAAGTGGAATACCAATATTCTGGTTATTATGGTAAGATGGAGATTGAGGGCCTTGTTTTTGGTAAAAATCATTTCGGAACTACCGGCAAACGAAGTTACAAGCGCAACATCAATTTTGGCACTATCAACTTCAACAGTCTTAACTGTAGAGCCTACATACGTTTCTTCGAAGCGATGAAAAACTTCAGGATTCGCGCAGGTATCAAACTCCCCGTCGGCACACTCCACGTTCGCACTGGTGTTCTCCTCCATGGTGGCACTGCATACGCCACCACAAATATCATTCGAATCCCAAAAAAATACAAAACGTCACAAATCACGACACGCCTTGCACGGCACGAACTGGCGCATACTGCACGACATAGTATGGATGGCAACTTGGCACATTTTCTCTTTGATGTCACTCGCTTCGTATATACACGTCGGCATTCTTGTAGCACCAAATCAAACAATGGTTACGCGTTCAACGAAGGGTGGGCGGAGTACTGGGCAGGAGAATGCAACTTTTCTTCAGGTTATGGTTCAAGAAAAACAGATTATAGGTACGAAGGAAACGTGGCACAGGGCTTGAGAAGGTTGAAATCAGCATGTTCGTCTAGTGATCGTCGTTTCATCAGTATTTTAAAAAGTAACCGCGGGAAGATTCATTCGTTTTCATCATTCAATTACTACCACAATAAAGCATATGGATGTAAAATCTAAGAGTAGTAATAAAATTAATATCGGTATGTCACGAAAAAACAATCTTATTAATTAAGACAATTAATATGTTACTCTTTTACAAGATGGTTCGGTGTTTGTAAAACAAAAGATCCTTTAATTACCAACAGTATTTTCTAACCTGTATGGTAACTTTAAGTAAGTTAACTTAACGGCCGATCTACACTAGACGGAAAATGTCGCGGCGTCAATAGCAACAGTAGAATACAAGATCTCGTATTCCATTTTCCTCATTGTTCCCGCCTAGTGGAGATTAGCCTTAAGTGGGGAAATTTGATGATGTAATCTTATTATTCTATGTTTTTCGCTTAATATTTAACCAGTTGTACTTATAAGGATTTTAATGTCAAAACTCTTAAAAGCAATATCAACACGTTTAAAGTTTATGAAAGATTGTCATTCTTAATAAAAGGTTCCAAGAATATAATAGAGACTAAATTTTTTATCATCGCAAAGACTCTAGGAAACCTCCATTTATTTACTATTTTTCTGTCAATAAGTTTTCGTTCAATCAATGAGGATTATAAATGAAAAGCAATTTACAGAATATTATATCCACCATCATTTGAGTTTGAGTTTGTCTATGGAACGTCGTTTATTGCAAAATTCAAGAAAATAAAAATTCAATATTTAACACAACCATTCCATACCTATATCTTCTATATTTTAGGTTTATTGAATTTTGCTACGAACGGCATGCCATACTTTTCAGTTGCATGAAATCACTTTTTCAAAATAGAAACGAAAAGCAACAAATACAAGGAATTTGAACTAAACGCTAAAACTAAGAGATCATTAAACACGTAACTCATTAAACAATAGACGCAACTTTACCGAATGGTAATTAACTGTAGCCTGTTCTTGTTCTGCAAATTACATTCAAAAGTTTATTGCATGGACAAAAACCAAAACTAAATGGTCGTAGTGGTGAAACATGCGATTGATGACGGATAATATAGGGACTGAAGGTTGAAAATGAAGGTTTGTAAGTTTTTATAATTATGGAGACGGTTGATCTTTTCACGAAAAAAACTATGGAGTATAACGAAGAAATAAAACCATTGTTTAGGGTACATAGTTGAAAATTAAGTTTGTGTTGTTGTTTTCTGTGTTATCTTATCCTCCATCATTGTAATCATTTTTTTTCACTTCTCAATGCATAAGGATAAATTTAAAAACAAGCATTTGTTTCGTAAAAGAGTTTTAAACGAGACAAAATCTTTATTTGCTGCAAAAACTCGGAACAAGTCAACAATTAGGGCAATATCCTGGATATTTCTAAAGCTTTTAATAAAGTTTGGCATGCTTGTTTACTACATAAACTTAGATATCAAATGATGCGAGTGTTTTTGAATTAATTAGATCATTCTTAGATTCCCGTAAAAAGTTCTTCTTGGTGCAAATAAATGTTTTTGCTAACAATACAAATTATTGAAGATTTGTATAATTGAATAATTATTGATTATTTGCAGAACATCTTATTTCACAGACACACTGTAGCAAAATATTTGTCCACAATTACTCAGGAAATAATATTAAAGAAAATTGTAAAGTTCTTTCTATGAGTTTTTCGTACAGATCACATCATTGTGGAATGGAAAAAAAGAGATGCAAATTTGGTATAAATTAGTATTTTATTATTACTATGTAACACCAAGGTTAAATAAATCGGAAAATAAAAAAAATAAAAAAAAAATTTCCAAAAATTTGTAGCACAATACGTTGTATTATTCTACAATGGCAAACTAATCATGAGAACACCTAATACATCTAAGGTAACCAAAATGTTTTAAAAATAATATA
>JAUEKX010174883.1:0-11051 GCA_031834005.1 Dendronotus venustus
CAAAAGAAGGGGGGCGCTAATTCGAGAGGGGGCGCTAAATCGAGCATTTACGGTATGCATATTCTTTATTATCATCCAGGCTTTACTAAAAGTGTATAATACATTATATTATATATATGAACATTAATTTAGTCCTTTGTCGTGTCACGCAATTTTCTTTTACCTCAAATACGTGGCTGCATTTTTTAAAATACTATATATTGATTTTTTTATAGACAAGACCTTTAATTCACCATTATTGTTCTAAAACATTTTTGTTATAAAAATACCGAACTTATAGAGACGCAGATTGAAACAGACAGAAAGCAAGAAACAAAATTTATCTTTGTTTTTATCTATTTGGATGTAAAAATTATTTAAACTACTTGAAAAAAAAAAAATTTAAAATCTTCATCAAAAAAAAAATTTTCCTACATAAGAAAGTAAATACATGAATATAATTATACAATGCTAACTGTTGTTGTATTAAATATGAAATGTCATTAGTCAAATTAAATTTATTCAAAAAAACAAAGCAAGAAAGGTAACAAGTGAACACAGTATCGTTATTACATATAGGCATATTATAATCATATTGATTAAGTCATTATTAATGTTCTTTCGAAGAATTGACATTCTAGCAAATAGAAATACACAATTTGCTCATAACACATCATGCTGTATCATATGGCATCATAACAACAAGAAATAATTTTAGAATAAAGAGACTCAATTCTTATTATTATTATTGATACTTTTCATGTTGTTATTATGAATGTGTTCTTTGCAATATAAAATGAAAAAATAAATTAGAAAAAGAGAAGAGAGGATTATTTAAGCATAGAATTCATCCACCGTTTCTTTGTACATCTTCATAACGTGTGGACGTCGAAGTTTTTGAGTTGGGCCTGGAAAACAAATATAAAACACACATTAAAACACACACAACCTTTAGAAGGGGCATCATCACTTTGAGATTAGCATCGTTTACAATAATTTACAACATACCTAATTCACCTCCAGCAGTTGTGAATTCTAATGGCAAGAGTTTCCATTTTTGAACCTAAAAAATAGTTTTATTAAAATATACACACATTTACGAAGCACTTAAAGAAAAAGAAAGAAAATCAATACATTGATACTGCATTGGTATTCAATGTTAGAAATTTATCCTTGTTAGATTATCCTGTATATTAAGAATAGTATAAGTTGAATTATGTGAGGGATATAATGTTAAAGTCAAATTTACATCAAACTTTTGAAGATTTTTTATTTAATCAAGAACAAGACAAGAAAGGACGTTAGAACGGTGATGTCGTTAAGCAGGGTGTCCAGCAGAGCCAATTACAAAATTCCAGCCTTTATCAGTGAAAAAGAACCTTTTTTCCAGCTTTTTCTGCATAAAAAAGTACCTTTTTTCCAGCCTACTAGTTGAAAAGACATACAAATTCCAAATTTTTAAAAAAACCACCCTTTTTCTAGCTTTTCCAGCTTTTCCAGCCCTGCTGGACACCCTGTTAGGATGTGTACACATACGATTGCAAAAACACAGCACATAAATGATAATAATAAATTCGAGAACAAAAACACCACTGTCTAACAATAACGGCATTTGTGGAAACTGGAGAAATTTCAGTTTTAACTTTCGTATACTATATTAATTCTACAGTGTCGAAAACACCCGAATCTTGTAGTAACAGACTTTTTTTGAAAACAATTTCCAAAGTATTGCAACCGTGAAAATAACGAATGAGATATTTCATCGTAGAACACCGCGAATTGTATGAATCGTAAAGCTTTTGCTATTTCTTAAGTCAATAATCTATTCTATATAATTAGAATAATAACAGCATGATATTGAATGAACTTACTCTGGCTGCATTGGAAACAGCTTTTTTGTTGGCATTATTAATACCGGTTTGAATGGCATTTCGTAAAACTTCTGGCATATCTTTTGTTAATTCCTCAGCTTTCGTGAATTCTAGTCCAAGCTCTTTCAAACATGCTTGAGCATTGGCTTGCAACGTGTCTTTTGGTAAACCTGTGTCGATATCAATCTCAACCTAATGAATTAAAGATGTAAATTGTTGTTTAAAATGCGCTTTTTTTCAAATGATTTAAATAGATTCGTATCTAATGATACCGTCATCGTTACGATTATTTTAGTAGTAAGCCCATTATGCCATCTACTCACTACTGAAATGATCGTTATCGTTACCTAAATCATAAGGTGAAAGTAAAGAAGAAATATAAACTTACTTGACAGGTTAATAGACATGATAAGAATTTCTTTTTATCGCCAATAACCATCGCTGTACCAATGAAAGGTAATTCAGATTTTATATGATCTTCTATTGGAACGGGTGCAATATTCTCACCACCAGCAGTAATAATCAATTCTGAAATATATAATAAATATTACTTTTAAAATCACTAGTTTCATAATAAATACATTAGAAATTTTCAAATTTATTGATGAAAATCATATTGTTTAGAACTTAAATTTACAGATTATACTAATATAGCCTAAAAACGAGATCTTTGCATAGGAGATCTTACATTTGCTTTGTTTTGACGTCATAAATTCCAACAGTAAAAACACTGTTGTAACTAACCCTTAATTCTGCCAGTAATGTAGAAGAAACCATCCTACAAAATAAAGAGTGAAAACAAAACAATAAATAAGACAAGCAGATCTTATAATATAATGCATTTTAATTAATAGTTTTAATAATATGAAGACAACGCCAAATGTTTTTGAGAACTAATCATGTCTTTATTTTCGTCGCTACTCTATTATTGCACACTTCGCAGTAAAATGAATACCAAATATTTTTGAAATGTCCGAACGTTGCAACTTTTTACGATTTATAACCATTAAGCTTTTAACCCTTTCGACATGTAGGACATCAGGAGTCCAAAACACCGTGTCTACGTCTCAAAACTGTGACTTTTGACTACTTCAAAATAAAAGGTCGATGATCTAGATTCATATGAAAGAGAATTCAATTTCCTACAAAATGATTCCAAATATGTTTTGATTTGACAAACACAGCGCCTTTTAGATTTCTACTGAAGTTTCAATCTTAAAAATAGCGCAAATGCACCTGACAGTTAATAGGTTGGTATTTTATTTGAAAAGAGAACTCTCATAAGTGCACTAAACAGATAATTAACAAAAAGTTAGTTGTGGTTTTGTATCATCATAAATCTGTTTATTGTGAAATTCTTATGAAATGAACACGATATGACAAAAATACACATTTGACAAAAATGATAAAAATACATCTGAACTTAATTTTGTGCCACATCATTAGTACACCAGTGATTAGTACAAACAATTAATACTTTTAATTAGTACATTTAATTAGTACATTTAATGTTAAATGGACAACCTTACCTTATCGACTTTTCCAACATCTCCAGTATGTAACCAGTTATCATCATCAATTGTTTCCTTTGTCTTTTCCAAATTATTTAAATATCCCATAAAGTTCATACGACCTTTGAAACACAGCTATATAAGTAAAATAAACTAACGTTGATAATTTTACAACCTTATTTTTGTAGATGAGAAGTTTTCTTTTTTGTGGAAACAAAATAGTGAATACCAGATTTGAAAATAAAAAACTCCCCTTAATACTATGATAAAGAAATAAAATTGAAAGACTCACTTCTCCGCTACCATCTTCGTCTGGGTTAGCAATTTTATAATCAGCTTCAGGCATGATACGACCGATTGATGTGATACGATTTTTACCAGGTGTACCCATAGTAAGAGCACCAGCAGTCTCGCTCATACCGTAAATTTCCATAAGTGGAAGGTTGAGAGATTGAAAGTATTGCAAAGTTGATTTGTTGATGGGAGCAGCTGCAGTGAAAAGCATCTTTGCTCTGTCTAAGCCTAAGGCTTTATGCGCCTAAGAAAAATTTATGAAATTTTTTTTAGTTAATATTTTATTAAAGATAAAGTTATTCTTGTTTCAGTTTAGATATATTGAAGTTAGCAGTGATAAAAATGACAAAAATATGTTTTTTTCTCGTTACAAGCAATAAAAGATTTTCATAATAATCAAAGAACTCTAAGACATAACAACCTTTTTCAAGACGCCAGTCGCAATGGTCCAGCCAAATGGTACAGAATGTCTAAATCAAATTAATATATTTAAGTAGTTCGTTTATAAATCTTTCAAGATAAGCAGTTTATTAAAAAATAAAATAAAATTAATAAAGTTACGATGACAAACGTTGACGTTGAATTTTAGTAAAGATACATATACATAGTTTTTAGTTTTTCAAGACTTCGTCAATGATCAATAGAGAAGGTTCGTACCCAGACTCTTTGTTTGTGTTTCCTGTAAGAGCTATTCCTTTTGCCCAGTCAGCAATTTTTTTCTTCAAACCTCTCGTATTTGCACCAACACCTCTCAAACTTTCTTCAATTTTCTCAAAAACTCTAAAAAAATAAGATGGTAAAAGTCTAAACAAAAGGTTTTTTAATACACATGAAATGCAATAATATAACTTCTCGAAATGATATTATTTTCTGAAATATTAAAAGTTGACATAATTGTGCATAATGTATTGTGTTTACCTTGGAACACCAACAAATAACGTAGGTCTTGCTTGTTGCAACGTATGTCTGAGACTTCCCTATCAAATAATATAAGACTTTATTTCATTTTCTGATATATTTATATTTACTAAAAGATCTTCATCGACGTTAATCCAAGTATGACGAACACAAGTACGGTATAGGAATTATTAGTTATATAGTACTGGGATGAATAAATTTAAGAAACATCAAACATTATTTTCTTAAGACGGGCAAAAATATTAGTCCCTTAGCAAAAATTTGGTCACTTTTTGCCGACTTTTTTACCGGTACCGGTTTATCTGCATACATTATAATAAGCCGTCATTTTCAAACCCATCATGACGTGGTCATGTGTAAATAGATAATGTACTACATGAACAACCAAATAAAGCAAAGAGTACAGACCTTCAGAGCATCTGGTTTAGCAAACCATACCACAGCTCCAGCACGTATTGGAACCCAGATATCAGTCATTTGTGCAGCAATATGACTTAATGGAAGGTAACTAATACAAGTTTCTTGTTCTTTCGAATCCATTGTAATTTGTGGATGGAATCTTTCTACAACTCCCTCTGTAGCCATAACAATCTGTATGAATAAACAATAAAAATAATGATGGTATCAAAGAGATATATATTAAAAGACTCGATTAAGTGCAAGGACATACAAATTTTTTTTTTTTTTTTTTTTTTTTTTTTTTTGGGGGGGGGGGGGCTTATACAGGGGAGCACTTTATGAATTTATTGCACAAATGTGAATGAAAACTAACACAAAAGTTGTTTCTTTCTCCATTGTAATACAGTTTACCTTCCTTCCCTTTCCTATCGTCTTAACTTCCTGCCGCATAATTTATATTTGAAGCTAAAAATCATTTCGTCCAAAAATACAAACAAGTATTTCACACGTTTCATGTGAACCTTCAATTGAGTCTTTATCTTACGGGATTGTAAAAGATAATGAAAATGATCGTTTTTCCATTAACATTTTCTTCTATTAATACAGAAGTCTGATACTGTATCGATTAAAATAAGTTTAAATCTAATTTATCTAATTTTGATTTTAATACAAACAAAAGTTAAAGGGATTCCGACATGTTATGATTCTGATATATTATAGATCTCAAAAATTTAATTGACGAAATTTTTTACCGCTTTCCAAAATAGCTTTTAGTTCACGTTATTAGTTTTTCGAAAATGGCGAACGAGCAGAACTAACTTTACAACTTGTTATTAGAAGTTTGACTGGAATATTAGTGATTTTTTGCAGCTTAATCACGTTTATTTAATCTCTAGATACCAAAATAATAATAATCTTTATATGTTAGGAATATATGCAGGAATCCCTTTAATATATGAAGACAATCCCCTATTTTTCTATAAAATATTATTGGTGAAAAGATTTCAACGTAAATATAACGTTTTGTACCATTATTTATTTATGTTGTTATTATTTAGAACGAGTTTTTTTTTGCTGTTATTTAACACTTTTGTTTACACTATTCATCATGATTATTTTGAAGGAAAGAGATAGACTTACGTTATCATGTGACATCATCACACCTTTAGGATTTCCTGTTGTTCCAGACTAAACATGAAATGGGAATGGACAGTGTAAACAACATATAAAACGTGAATTTCATTATCATAATTATTTACTTTCTTATTTAGAATTAAAATGTTCAATGTGTAAGTTATAAAATGTGTAATCATAATATTTAATACAAAATACAAAACCGTTCTAAAAAAAGAACATTGTGGCATTATCCGCTAAAATCAGTGGACCTATGAGCGAAGACACGGTTGAATACATGATAATAATAAATTCTTCTTTTTTTATCGGCCTCGGTACATTGACAGCATAATTTTTTTTTCCTTTTCGTCTCTTTTGTCGCTTTTTTCTTTTGGTTTATTTTTCCGCGGTTTATTGTTCAGGTGTTTGTATTTTTTACTCAACTTGTCAAAAATAATACACGATCAAGTTGAACTGCGAAATTTGATTATGCAAATAAGTTAGTGAATGTTTTCAATCAACTAAAACACAAAACTATACTGGTAGAATAACTTACAGTATAGATTAAAGTGCTACATTTATTGGGTGCTTGTGAATTCATTCTTTTATTTAATTCGTCATCACTTTCGCCTCGACCAATCTCCATAAAGTCATTCCACTGTAAACAAATATAATTGATAAATATGTACAATAATAATTTACTACCATAATAAAGGTTGCTAATTAACCAATCGCATTGTAAGGATTACGTTATTATTACGTAATCCAAGAAATAAATCATACTGAAGGTTAAGTTTTGGAGATGAAACTTACCGAATAAACATTATCTCTTTTTTCACTAACTTCTCCAAGGTATTGCACGACAGCTTTTAAAGCAGGTAACTGGTCCCAAACCTGAAATGTACACGAAATACCACTACTGATTATTTTGTTTATTAAAATTCATAGTTATTCTACTTTCTTTAAAGCTTTGTTACCACTGGGCAGTATCTACGTGATGGAAGGCGATAATATCATTCAATGGTTTTGATATTATCGTATGTGCGATAAGAAGAAATAATCACCAAATGAGCTACTGTGTACAGTTATCACCCTGTGGGAACTGAGCCTAAGATGCTATGCCATCAATGCGAGTTTTATCAATTAAAATTCAACAAAAATAAACAGGTAACTCGGCAAAATAAATGGTTTACAATATATTATTGAATTTTCTTGAACCAATGACTATCAACCAACCTGAAGAATCTTTTGAAGTTGAAGATCATTTTCAACGACAACAATATTACAGTTAGCATCGCTGCAAACATATTGACAAGCTTCAGGGTTGTTTGTTGTATAAACACCTGTTGCAAGACCACTAATAAAAAAATGGTGAAATTAATACTTTTCGAATAAAATCGAAATGACATTAAAAAAATTGACTCTTAACTTGAAAAAAAAATTAAAACTCAAAGTTAAGAAACATAGCGAGAGGAGGGCCTTGGCTAGCTAACATCACGCAAGATCCTTCCTTCCAATTTCTGAAATATCCCCAAAAAAGGAAAAGGAATAGACAAAAGCTTTTAAACCTACCCTGCATAAATTGCACCAAGATCAGAAAACAACCATTCAGGAGAGTTGAAGCCAATTATACCTACTCCATTATAAGGTTCTAAACCAAGCTTAAAAATAAATAATAATAAATATTCATTCAAGAGCGGAAGGAATAGAAATATGAGTGTATATATAGCGTCAAATAAAGGCCCTTGTTTTTATTTTTTTATTTCTTTTTTTTACTTAATTATTAATTAACATTTAAAGCGTCAAATCAAATGAAAAATGACGTAATTTCAGTGTTTCAATTTATTACAACCTTTTATGTAATAATGATATCATAAGAGAAAATAATTACAGCAGTTGGTCTCCCAAAAAAACGGAAGAAATCGACAACAAAGTCTGATGTAAGATGTAACACAAGAGGTCAAACTCCTCTAAAGAAATAAAGGTGTTCATTTCTCCATTTTCTCAAGATGATTGGTCCAAAATAAAATATTATAAAGTTTCTATTTTATTATGATTTTTGTTTTCAATTTTTTTGCTTCGTCTAATGTAAATTAAGTTTATAGGACTATAATGTGGAATTAAAAGAATCTATAGTTAATACTGTTATCATTTTGGATGATTTCATTCATAAAAAAGGAGCTTATCTCAATCTACGAAATTTCTCTTTATAAACATATCGCATTAGAAGCAAATGAACAATAGAGAGAACCATAATTTATTGTGATTAAAAGTTTGAACAGATTAATGGAACAATGTCAAGAATGTAATAATAAGCTCGCATTACACTGCAATAAGCGAATTTCAAGAAGTGGGCGTTTGATGTTTTCTTTATTAAAAAATCTGCACAAAAGAACAAACAGGAACATTTTTTTAAATAAAAAAAGAAGGTTAAAGGTTCAAAAGAAAGTGTAACAAAATCAAATTTTACAAACCTTAATAAAACCTTTAGCTGCTGTTTTAATTTCTTGAATATATTCATTGTAAGTCCATGAAATCCATTTCCCATCTCTCTCTACTTTCATAGCAACACGTGAACCATATTTCTTGACGGATCTATCAACAAATTCCATTATGGAAATAGCAGGCATTGCTGTTAAATCCCCTTCTTTACCAGAAAACTGAATTTTATAGACTCCATCTCTTTTTGTCGTGTAATCTAAATCTGCAGGTTCTAACTTGCATGAGATTCCTTCCGCAGTAGGAACAGTGATAGGAGCAGGGGTTGTATCGGGAGCAGGAGCAGGGGTTGCATCGGGAGCAGGGGTTGTATCTGTAGGGGTATCAGGGGTAGCAACTGGTGTAACATTTTCAGTTACTACAACTTCAACTTTGATGTCATCAGAATCTATTGGTGCTTCACTATTACTGTCAGCTTCTTGTTTAACATTCGATTCTGAATCTGCTGATGGAGAAGCTGTTTCTGGTTGTTCTGTTTTGACTTCGTCAGACATAATTTCTTCTAATTTAGTATTATCTAATTATCTACATACAAAATGGTTATTATTGAAAGATTTCTCACAGCAAATTAGACGAGAAATAAAGTAAAGTGGCAACAATGATAACGTTATTATTTTATACATTAAATTAATGACGAAAAAAATAAAACAAAAAACAAAGCAAACTAGGGAAACAAATAGAGTCATATATCAAATATATTACACAATAACCATTATTAAACCATTTGAGATAAAACTGCAACTGAAGTCAGATTGATATACAAACACAATAGAATTAGAACATGAATTTACAAGTTATGAAATGTATATATATACATACAGTGATAGAATGAAATACACAGTATTAAACAGATTTCTCCTCTAACAGTATCATATTTCTACTAAAATCTACTGAAAGTGTATTTGTTGAGTTTATACTAAAAGCAAATTTAGTTAAATAATATACAAAAACAGGTCCCAATAAGCAAGGAGAACTTCAAATAACAATGAAACAGAAAGATTGACGAACTAATAACGAAAAAAGTTAAATTTAATCCATATACAAAATTCTGGTGTTTCTTAACAGCAAAACACACATATACACACACGATTATCAACTTATACCAACAATCACTACACAAATAAGCTATAAAAAACATTAAGGTTATTTTATGAATATGAGTTTGCAAAATAGATAACTGCAATTAACCGTCGTGTTGCTATTAAAAACATCTTTACAATGATCAGAAACTCGTGATTGTCATTCAATCAGCAGTTATTATAAAAGAACCTTTTAATAGTACATTAGTTTTTGAAAAGCAATTAATTGATGACTTGACACTGTTTTATATAACTCAGCTTGCTGAGTTAGTAAAGTAAATAGCCAGTATTTACAAAACTAATGAAAAATCTATGTTAACACTTGTTTTAAAAAACAATATATATCGTGACATTCTCTTGTGTTAAAGGTTTACAATTCTGGAGTAGAAAATTATCAAATCAATTCATAAGCTGATTTGCAGATACATGATAAAGTGTCATAAAGCAAGCTGATACATCTTAAAAGTTAATACAACTATCTGATTAATTTCATAAAATAAATAAGAATGAAAACAATGGAAATTAAAGATCAAATAATCAATATAACCCTATTGAATCTATAAGTCTAATTATTATTATAGCAAATTAAGTATAAAATAGACATATATATATATAACATAGTATATATATACCTTTCTATATCACATAATGAAGCTTTTAAAGCAATAGAATATCCTGGAGTGTAAAAAAAATTGAGAAACCATTCTAACATGCACAGTCATGCACACAGTCATTTATTATTTCTATTTACTTGAACATGTAGAGATTTGCTCAATCAATCATGAAAACACAATACATCAATCTTTTTCAAGGGAAATGTAAACATAATATTGTCCAAAATAATGTTTTTCACCCATTCCTTTTTTTTTTAGACACATTTCCATTAACACTTTCTAAAACTGACACTTCATTTGGCTTCAGTTGAAATTGTTTTAATAAAAGTTAGGAAGCATTAAAATTCTTCATACAATTAATATTTTTTTTGTTCTAAAAACATTTTATTTATTTCATAATGTAATCAAAGCTTTAGGAAGCTGTAGTCTCCCTAATTTTACACAGTCATTTTAACAACATAAAATGCAATTTTTTATACTTTTAAGATATTCATAAGGGAAAAGCAAAACTAAAAAGAAGGAAAAAACAAACTTAAAAAAATGTGGATTACATAGACTTGAAAACAGCTTCATCGATTGAAGACACAGTGTATATCAGCATATAAACACAAATAAGGTGCACTTGTTGCTGTTCCATGAAGAAGTTTTGATCAATGACATTAAAGGGGAATTAAGGTCTTGAAAATGTGACATATTTTTTGAATAGCTTATTATTCAACGATTTTAAGAAGGTATGTCGCGCCAATTAAAAACACTTCAATGTCTCACAATAGG
>JAUEKX010175105.1:0-11050 GCA_031834005.1 Dendronotus venustus
AGGAGTTACGGCAAGCAGGCGATCAACCCACTGTGCCCGTCCTTGAATGGCGCTATGAGCAATACACTTGACGCATTCCTCAGATGCTAACCAAACAACTTTTTATCTCGCCTACTTTGTGTTGCCTCTCATTTAGATATAAAAATGAGAGGCCCTACACTGTAGGCGAACTTATTTGTTTTATTATATTACCAAAACAGGTTGATGAATGGATATATGGTAATATCATAGTCACCCCAAGAAGTCAAGGGTTTTGACGATTTTATAGTTATAGCTTGTTAGATTGCCTCCCATTGCTGTCCAAAACTATTATGGAATAATTTCATTGGCTTTCCTGCCAGATACCGCCAAAACGTCATTATTGTTAATGTCATTTTAGATGTGAACACAATATGATGTAACCTATTATGACACTCGTACTTTCTGTCTGCGTGTACAGTGGGTTGATCGCCTGCTTGTCGTAACTCCTGATCAATAGTATTTCCCGCACTGTGTTTTGTCGAAGGTGGTTATTGGGGCATCTACCTCATTCACCATTTATGACTTGGCATGGAGCCGGGAGCCGACACTGCGAAAGCGGTATAAGGCATTTGATAACAAACAAACAAACTTTCTGTCTGTGTCATATAGCCATGATGTTACCATGCAAAGGCTGAATGAATCAATGAACAATCAAATGATGAATGAATGATATAACATAGGCGATGTTGATAAGTTGTCGTTCTTTTATTTATTTTTTTACAGTCGCAAAAGGGAGACTATCCATGATATTGTATACAATAAATGTGGTCGGTGGTGTGTTTCCTTCCCTTAGATACAAATCTATCATGGGCATGTTAGTTATTGGGGCAGCGTTTCTAATGGGCATGAGAGTAATAGTAATAGGGGCAGCGTTTCTATTGGGCATAAGAGTAATCGTAATAGGGGCAGCGTTTCTATTGGGCATAAGAGTAATAGTAATAGGGGCAGCGTTTCTATTGGGCATAAGAGTAATAGTAATAGGGGCAGCGTTTCTATTGGGCATGAGAGTAATAGTAATAGGGGCAGCGTTTCTATTGGGCATAATAGTAATAGGGGCAGCGTTTCTATTGGGCATAATAGTAATAGGGGCAGCGTTTCTATTGAGAGTAATAGTAATAGGGGCAGCGTTTCTATTGGGCATAAGAGTAATAGTATTAGGGGCAGCGTTTCTATTGGGCATAATAGTAATAGGGGCAGCGTTTCCATCAGATGGAAGTATAAATGATCAGTGCCTCTTATAATAGTAGTGTGCTGGAGTTGGGTCAGATTTAGCAAGAAGTAAAAATACAACAAATTCAGTGCCGATCGATCATCTATAATACTTCCATCTAATGAAAACGCTGCGCCTTTCTTGCATATTTCTTAATAACCCAGTGCCTGCTCCTCCGATCATGCCATGGACATGATAGTAACATTTCAGTTTCCCCAGGGTTTTCCTTGTTACCTCAGGCAGCCTTAGTCATCCTGAGTAGCTTTAAGCATTCCGTGTTTCTTTCAGGCATTCCCCCAGAAATCAATATGAGTTACCTCAGTTTGCTACAAAGCCTTTTCGACCCCCGTAGTTCACACAATCACAATTATTCAATCCTCAGCCTGCAATGCAATGTAGGAGGTTCTCTCATTGTAACATCTAAATGAGAGGCAGCACACTAAGTAGCGACACAAAAATGTGTGTGGTGAGCAGCTGAGTAATGCGTCGTGTGAATTTCTCATAGCGCCACTCAAGGACGGGCTCAGTGGGCTGATCACCTGCTTGTCGTAGTGCTGACCCATTGCATTTTCCAGCTCTCTGTTTTGTCAAAGGTGGGTATTAGGGCATTACCTCATTCAGCATTTAAGACTTAAGGGCCACTATTTATGAATAAAGTGAAAACTGACTCAGTATTCATTCATCGAAAGTCTTTATTAACAACTGTAGAGACATGCCAGCTATCAAAGGGACATGTTTGTTCTGCGCACAAATCGAAGAGTCCCCATTGCTTTTCTTCAACAAAATAAGATAAAATCTTTTAAGTAGACGTAGTCTGTTATTATTTACAGTTTTTATGTGTAACATTTGAAAGAAAGCATAACATTAATATATTGTGTGTTACCCTCGCACAGATGTTCAGTTTATAACACAAGACGTGCAATAATTCTTTGTTTTGTTTCGTAATCGGAGATGTTTCCTTCTTATTGTTGCTTTGGTTCTGTTTTTTTTTATTTTAGTTGCGTGTTTCGTTTGGTTAGTCTTGAATGCGTGTCGTCGTATGAGTGTGTGTTTATGTGTATATTGTGTAGTGTGATATAAAATCTAGATCAACTCAAAAGTTAAAGATATCAATTTCTCTGGGTTATGGCCCAATCTTCTTTCTCTTCTTTTTTTCAATTTATTTTAAATGGCACTATTAATGTATACCTGATTGGATTGAATACGTAAATCTGAATAAAATTGTAATAATAATATTTCAACAGCCTATCTTCGGCAATGTGTAGGTATTGTTCTAGTAGTATTTCTGTTGAGAAAGGGGTAACCCGAAACGTCTCGTCCCTTATCTACAGAAGCTCTTCCATTTTTACTTCTTACTTTTACTTTGATTTACTACTGTACAAGTTTCTAGTAGCCAGCCATTGTGTGTTTGGTTTTGTTAGCATGGGCGTGTGTGTGTATGTGTGTGTGTGTGTGTGTGTGTGTGTGTGTGTGTGTACCTATGCTATATCATCATCATCTTCTTCTACTGTAACATGATAACATAATAACACCATCCTCATCATTATAATTTTCATTACCGCCACTATTTAATAATGGTCGGCGAATCTATTAATAGCATGCACCGTTCAAGGGCACCGGCTGCCCGAGACGAATGCTGTCAGTTCGTCGTAGCCTTGGACTTGCTGGCATTTGCTGCTGATCATGCCGATGACGTACTGGCAATTCTCAGAGCCGCAGAACACCTCCACACACCTGCAAAGGGAATAAATACAAAACATTGAAAATTGAATATAAAATTGAATAATAAAACCATATTTATTTAGCGCTATTCCACAGCCATCACCATGCTCTGAGTGCGTCACAATACCATAGCTTACTTGTTGAACAAGCGAAAATATAGTTTACTTGTTGAACAAGCGTTAATGATATAGCTTACATGTTGAACAAGCATTAATTAAGCTTACTTGTTGAACAAGCGTAATAATGCAACTATGGCTTACTTGTTGAACAAGCGTTAATAACATAGCTTACTTGTTGAACAAGCGTTATAATGCAACTATAGCTTGCTTTTTGAACCGCGTTGATAAAGCTTAGTTCTTGAACAAGCGTCAATAATATAGCTTACTTGTTGAACACGCACTAATTAGGCGTGCTTGTACTTGTTGAAAAAGCGTAATAATGCAACTATAGCTTACTTGTTGAACAGACGTTAATGATATAGCTTACTTGTTGAACAAACGTTAATGATTTAGCTTACTTGTTGAACAAAGTTTGTATTGGGATGCCAGTGGTGGTGTCGTCATGGCAACGGACGAATCTTGGAGATTTTAGAATCCACAGGCACTCGTTAAACGCCTTCTTCACCATCGTATTCGAGTTACACTGGCTGATGGCGTATTTGGCCAAAGCACAGGCTGGGTTAGCGTCCGGTCTGGGAACGTCACAGAAAAACATCGTACATAAATATTAGAATGAATAGATGATAGCATATTATTATAGCGCTTATCCACGGTCTTCACCATGCTCTAAGCGCTTTACAATGATCAAATCACAGGCGAATAATAGTAATAGCAAACCCAAACAATTCCTTTTTAACTCCCCGGGGAGCATACAGTTCGAGCTGTTGTTAAAAATGCGTCGACACAAGCATTCGAAAAAGATCCGTCCATTAGTAAACGGGAATTGATTTATACTAATAATATATATATATTATACTTTATAGATTAATATATAAACGAAAACATTCAAGCCAGTCGGATTGAAGAGAAAAATGTTCTTCGTTAAAGATTAAACAGTCGTGTTTCAGGTCTTGATACATTTGATAATATGTTTCAGCCCTGTGCTTTACCGTAAGCACAAACGATGATTGCAATAGGAATTCACTATAAAATGTAAGACCGAGAATGGCGCTTGGATATTGGTGCCGACACTGCGAAAGCTGTACAGATAATGTGTTGTTTTGTTATCCAACACCTTCTACAGCTTTTGCAGTGTCGGCAACAACCCATCTCCAGTCTAAGTCTTAAATGGCAATAACCACCTTTGACAAAAACACCGAGCTGCGAAACACTATGAATCAGGTACTACGGTAAGCAGGCGATCAGCCCACCACTGTGCCTGTCCTTGAATTGCGCTACAAGCAATACACTGTACCCATGACGTATTGCTCGGCTGCTAACTAAATACATTTTGGTATCACCCACTTGGTGTTGCCTTTCATGTAGATATGGAAAGATGAGAGAATCGGCCTACAGTGTAGGGTCTCTCATTTGTATATCTAAATGAGAGGCAAAACAAAGTAGGCGATATAAAAAGTTGTTTGGTTAGCATCTAAAGGAATGCGTCCAGTGTATTTATTGCTCATAGCGCCATTCAAGGACGGGCACAGTGGGTTGATCGCCCGCTTGCCGTAACTCCTGATCCAAAGTATTTCCCGACTTTGTGTTTTGTCAAGGGTGGTTTATTGGGCATCGACCTCATTTACCATTTAAGACTGAGCACAGAGCTGGGTGCCGACACTGCGCAAGCGGTATACGGTATTGGATAACAAACAAACACGATGAGAGAACCTACACTGCATGCTTCCGGACATTAATTGATATCGAAAGAAAACAAAGTTTTCGGAGTTTTGAAGCCATCATTGGTGTGTGCGTGAGTGCAATCTTGACGCCTCCTCCTACTCACCCAGTCTGTACGAAGTCTGACATGAATGCCCGGTAGATTGTCGTCTCCATCGCGTTGAGGGGGGTGCGGAGGATGGAGTCGATGGTGAACCCGTTATGGACACCCACGGGAGGCGTGGACAGCACTTTGTCCAGGCTTTCAAACTCGGGATCTATTGTGGGTGGGGGGGAGGGTGATAAATGAGATCATTTATGATAATATAGGGCTTATACACGGTCATCGCCACGCTCTAAGCGCTTCACAATGCCACATAATTTACTCCCGACAAAACGTTTTATAATACATCAGACGAAACATGCAACCTGTTAGGCGCGTACACAATATTTTGGACAATGACAACGTCAGGGGGACCTACGAATCTTACACCCGTCTCCAACAGATTGAGAACAATCGTGTAAGGAAGGACTCAACGTCGGTCCCGGTCAGGAGTCGAACCCTGGACCCTTCGATCTCCAGGCGGATACTAGTTTCACTAAGGAAGGAAAGTTGGGTTCAACAAAGTCTATTCTGTCTCTTGTCCTCGTTTTGCTACCGATATCGGGACACTCTCCGCCCTACCTGTCTGTGTTGTTGTTATCCAATACGATTTACCGCTTTCGCAGCTCCCTGCTCAGTCTTGAATGGTGAATGAAGTAGATGCCCCAATAACCATCTTTGACAAAACTCGTAGCTAGGAATTATTATGGATCATGAACTACGACAAGCAAGCCGTGATCAGCCTACTGTGCAGTTAGACAGGTAGCTCAATACTTAATTATTCGTTTACGTCATAATATCAAATCCATTATAGGTCAGATCATTCCGATATCATATTATCATAATTAAGCCCAGCTCACCTTATTATACCGGTGTCAACTATCCTTTACACACAGTACAACCGCTGTCTGCTGATGAGTACAGGGCTGTCTTGAGTTGATTGGGGACAATATTGTGTAAAACGTCTTTCCTAAGGATTCAATGCCGGACTGATTCGAAGCCAGGACCTCTCGGTTTCGACGCAAACTCGTTTACCACTACACCACCAACGCCATTGAAATCATAGCTACTATATCAGATTATAGATTCTATAGAAAGCACAGTTTATACACGATATACGCAATGTAGTATGTGGTACTGACAAAGTATATAATATGGGTTCCTATCAATATCACTTGTTTGTAAAAACAGTAAACATAGTTTGCAAGTTACAAACAACATGGTGTGGTTGGTTCATAACATAGCAACTGTTTAAAAGCTAAGTTTGTTTTATCTTGTCTTGTTATCCAATGCCGTATACCGTGTGGGCAGTGTCTGCTCCCAGCTCTGTGCTCAGTCTCAAATGGTGGACGAGGTAGATGCCCCAATAAACCACCTTTCACATAACATAGAACTGGGAAATACTAGAATGGAGCAGGAGCTATGGCAAGCAGGTGATCGATCTACTGTGCTAAGTTTAAAAATTTCCAAAACTATAAGACGATTGATACTTATGGAAACACAGTACGGTAACAGTTGTAGCTTACAGAAATCACAGCAGTTAGTACAAAGCACCACAAGTTGCTGCCTATGATAAGTATGGACGCATCGTTTTCGACTTTCAAAAATCCTAATAATATCATTATCATGGTTGGTAACTACGGCAAGCACGGTTTTCGACTGACAAAAATCTATAATAATCGTATATTATATTATATCATTACGTTACGGTCATATGCAGATCGCCTATATCATTTTTAACCATTTCTCAGGAGAGAGCAAAAACCGTGACAGGAAGTATGTCATTTTGTGAGTTAATCAATAACAACATGTTATACATTGGTGGCAATTACCGTTATGACTTTCAATTCTTTCTTGATTTTGCATGTTGAACAGCCACTGTACTATTGAGCAGTAGGAAAATATATGTATTTGCAAATCGCCTCCCTCTGAGATCTGAGATAGGCGATCTGCGTAGTATGACTGTAGTACTTAAGAACAGTAAGTAATCGGTACTTACGGAAAGCACAGTTGATCCCGACCCCCAGTCCAGGGACTTGTACTTGGTCCTTTCCCTTTTCGATGTCGTACCCTCTGAAGACGATGTTCACACCACATTTCTTGACCTAGGATCGAACAATAAGTGTGGAATGGAAATAGCAAACTACGTAAAATAAGTTACGAGAGCTTTATCTTATATCATTATCATGGTCTAGAGCTTATCCACGGTCATCGCCATGCTCTAAGTGCTTCACAATTCCTCATGATTCTAAATAACAAATTTCCTTCAATGGACAATACAGATTATATAATATATAATATTATTAATGATGTATACCGGCGAAACATGTAACATATCAGACGAAACATTTGGCCTGTTAGGCGCGTATACAATCGTTTAAGACAAAGACAACGCCAAGAGGACCTCCGAATTTTACATTCGTCTCCGATAGGATGAGAACAATTTTGTAAAGAGTCTTTCCGAAGGACTCAACGTCGGACCTGGGCAGGATTTGAACTTCCTGGTAATGATAATATCCTCCTTTATTAATGATTGCATGCAATACGTATACTACAGTGCACACTTGATCATCACGAAGCAATGATCTGTGCGTATATAGTTCGAATCTGGAGTACTAGCTGCAGCAGCCGTCCCTTGTGACGGGGTTTGGTGGTTTGAGGATTTGTGTGAGGTGGGGTACAAACAACATTTTAATTTCAATTATAAATAGTTCAAAAACGTAAGAAAGATAAAATATAATGTTCATATATTTCCAATGCACACATCCAATGACAATAACGATGTGTTTTGGGTGGCACCATCGTGCACTCAAAAATGCACAACTTTTTCCTATTTATACGATACCACTGCACATGGTGCTAATTGGTGAAAACAAAAACGGAAATTCGTCTCGATTGGGATTTTGTTCGTTGAATTAATCTTTA
The DNA here is from genome assembly GCA_031834005.1 of Dendronotus venustus. Lineage (NCBI taxonomy): Eukaryota > Metazoa > Mollusca > Gastropoda > Nudibranchia > Dendronotidae > Dendronotus > Dendronotus venustus. Next base: position 7,799 of record JAUEKX010175105.1, read on the forward strand.
AAACGTCGTCTTTAAATACATCGATATTGAAAAAACTAAAGCCGTTATTTTGACGGCTGGTTAATTTGTTTACGCTACGCAAAGTTTCATATCTGGCAGTTTTGTTTCCTTTGAGAAAAATTTGAATCAGACACACAGTCAGTGCCTTTTATAGATATATCTAGAAATATAATTATATATTATTCATAATAATTTTCAATTCCAAAAAAAGTCCGTAAAAACCAGTAATGCGTCAGCCGCAGAGTAAGGCGGTAAAATACGAAGTGCCAAAGTGGGACTCGAACTCGGGTTATTCGGGTCGCAATGCAATCAATGCCGTAACCCATCGGCCACCTCTATTCCTTCTATACTTCCTCCTCCTCCTCCTCCTGCCCACCTTCAACACCATCATGTTGTTAATTTCGTCAATCTCCGGGTTGATCTTCAGGCGTGTTATGCTGTCCTTCAAGTTGATCGTGTGGTTGAGCCAGGGGCCGTCCGGGTAAAAGAAATTGTCCGTGCCATTGACTGTGTACTGAGGAAAGACGCCCGTTGAGAGAGGGTTATTATGACGTGTGTGTATATCATAACAGATAATGTCATTTTGTTTTCCGTATGATATATATCTATATAAATAAGACAGTAGGGTCGAATGGCTGTACGCAAAATGCTTTTTATTGGCGGCACGTAGGACCATCACATTTCATACACATATTATCCCTGTTCATAATTTGTATATTGCACCGCGACAAAAAAAATTACGATCGGATTTGTCCTTTAATTAATGTACATTTTCGATTGTTTCTTCCTGCGATACGATGGCAATGTTTTTGATATAGCAATTTTCCTCCGATTGAAATATGGTGAAGTCACTTCCGGCCGCTTGGTCCCGAAGGGAAGAAGAGGAAATAAAAGAAAGAAGAGTAGGTCAAGAGCCACGAAGAAGGCGATGGTATAACAATATATAGGGAGATGAATAGAGATCAAAGATGGTACTGTAGATAGATATGGGCAGTACAATAGAGCTCCCTTTGGAGATCGGGGAATTATGTGTGCCGTTAGATTGTCTGTTACTCACCTTATAGATGTCATGTGTTTGTTTGTTACTCACCGTATAGTAGCAGTTTGTTTGTTACTTACCGTATACTGGCCGTTTTTGGCCGTTCCGGCTATTCGAATGGACATTTCGTGGCGGTTGCCGTTGTTGCATTCGATTCGGAAGGCCACTGAATATCCTGCCACGTAGAATTTGCCGAATTTCTTATGGTGGAAAGCGTGGATCTGAAACATAATGGTAAAGATGTTATGTTTTGTTATCCAATGAATGTCTTATATTATATACCGTTTGCGCAGTGGCGACACCAAGCTCTGTTATCAGTCTCAAGTAGTGAATGGGGTAGATGCCGTAATAAACCGCCTACTTTGACAAAACAAAGAGCCGGGAAGCAGGTGATCAGCTCGCTGTTCCCATCCTTAAATGGCGATATGAGCAATACACTGGATGCATTACTCAGCTGCTAACCAAACACATTTCCATTTCGCCTTTTTAGTGTTGCCTGTCATATATAAGTAAAAATGAGAGAAACTACACTGCAGGCTAAATGATGACGATAAATACAATGAATAGATACATTTTTATGTCCTCCAAAGAACACCTTGTCATTTTGGGTTCAATTCCGGAAAAAAAAGGCTGGAATAACCAGCGCCTCAGCCGCTGAGCAGCGCCGCAAGGTTGGCAATATTATAATTGTTAAGTGTCTGTTCCAAGGAAAAATACGAATGGCCCAAGTGGGACTCAAACCGGTGCGATTCAGTTCAACGACCTAGCTACTCCACCACCTCGCCGCCGTTTTGTTACAATCACGAGTGTATTTTGCCACAAAGTGTTTCACAACAAGGGTTGGTAAAGTGTTTAATGATTCGAATTCGACACAATTGAGCATGCTATACTTTTAAAACGGTTACATAACTCGTATAGTATAAAAGGAATAACCCTAGAATGGTTCACGTCATATCATCTTAAAGATAGATTGCAATATCATGTCTATGCTGATGATTCCCAAATATATAAATCTGTCCCATTTTATGATGAAATGCCTTCTCTAATGAAAACTGTTGAAAAACGTATCCTTGAAGTAAAAGAATGGATGTCTGATAACAAACTTCAGTTAAATGAGTCAAAGACGGAAAGTATTGTTATAGGTAGGCTGACTCACACTAAGAAATGCCAAGGCATAACATTAAATCTTAATGAAATTAGAATTAGAACCATCGTGAATTCCAATGGTCTAAATCAGGCTGTTCACTTGTATTGTTAGATCTGTACAGCATTTACTAAGCTTCAGCAATATTTGAGTGATATTACTGTCGATTTTTTTTCTTCTTATGCAGTCATAGAAATGTGTACGAAAAGTGCTTCAAGCGAACTTGCTTCCTCCACGAAAACGTAGTCTGGTCTGAAAAAAAACAAAACACTTTGGACAATCGCAATGGTCTTTGCTTTCATGAGTTCATTAGTATATAAATATCTCTGATTTAGTAAAGGATTGTAGACGAGTGAAAAGGCTAAACTGTGATTATTAATACGAAGGGATAATAATCTTACCGAGAAAGAAATACTAATTCGTGCAATATCCAAGATAACACGCCCGTTTCAGATGTAAACAAAGTCAATATCAAGTCGACGCACGAGCTAGCATCCGGTTGCTACGCGCGAAGTCAAGGTAAGCAATCGTTGCAGGGATGGACACGAGAGTATCCGTTTAAGGCATCTTGGTGTATACAATATCTTTATCATCACCACCACCACCACCACCATCAAATTCATCATCACCACCACCACCATCAAACTCATCACCACCTCCATCACCACCATCACCAACATCATCATCATAATCATTGCTATCATCATCCCCAAAGTCTTCCACTTCCACCTACCCGTGTAGAATCACCTTCTAAATCGTCCCGATGATCTTCTTACCTTGGTCTCACAGCTGCCATGGACATGTCTGTTGATGCCCTTGTACTCGGTCACGGCGTGGGTCAGCAGGTACCGGCACGCGAACGGCAGCTCGATACTCCTGTTGTTGTAGGACATGATGTTCGGGTCGTTGGTCACCTCGGTCCGGAACTCGTCTACGGACACACACCAGAGGCACAATAAACAGTTATTTCAATACTAATACTAATATAACTAGGGGTACTACTACTACTACTACTACTACTACTACTACTACTACTACTACTACTACTACTACTACTACTACTACTACT
>JAUEKX010175216.1:0-11045 GCA_031834005.1 Dendronotus venustus
TCAGAGAGGACAGGTAAACCAGCTTTTAGAACCCTAACACCAATATCATCCATTCCTGTCGCTTTACCATTCTTTAGGGCTAAAATTTATTTCTTGACTGTGTGTAGGTGTATTTTAGAAAAAAGAAAGCTTTTCATTTCTGGCATAAAGGTACTTTAATGTCAGATGTTTTGGTTTCGAAGTCTTTAGCTAAGGAAGAGCCGATTGTAGCAAAGAAGTTATTAAAACTATATATTTGCTATTTCCTTATCATCAGTTAAAAGTGACCCATTAGAGGACTTAACCCCAAGTATTTTTGAGTTACTGCTAGACTTTGGCAAGAGTTCTTTCAATGTCTGCCATAGCTTTTTTGAATTATCCGAATTTTCATTAAGCTTGTTATTATAATGGCTTTTTTTCAATTGATCTTTAAGTTTGTTGACAGAGTTCCTTTTCTTCTTAAAGATTTCCCAGTCAGCTTCACTTTTTGATAAGGAGACTTTTTTCTTAAAGAAATCTCATTCTTTTATTTGATGCCTAAGCTTATAAGTAACCCAAGATGTAGTTTTATTACTAATGCAAAGTTCAGTTTAATAGGAGCATGTATATTTAGAAAAGAAGAAATTATACTGATAAAACTGTCACAGGCTGAGTTGACTTCATCAGCTTCATAGACTAAATTCCAATCAGCATTTCTAAGGTCCTGACAAAAGGATGTACAATCAAAGTTTTTAAAAGATCTTTTTCTAATAGTTCTATTTGAGCTGTACGGTCTCTTCTCTGACCATCTGCGAATAACCATAACCATACCATGATCACTAATACCAAGGTGGCAAACAAAAGTATCAGAAATACGATTACTATTTGTGATAATCAAATCAATCAAAGTAGATGAATTAACTGTTTTCCGGGTTGAAGCATTAATAATCTGTTTACAACCAATTGATTGTATTACTTCTTTTAAAAGAGAAGACAATGCATAAGATCGGTTCATATCACGGTTCATATCCCCAAAAATAAAGATTTCAGGCTTTTTTCTACACAGAAGTTTTTTTACACAATTAACAAGATAGTCACGTAGCAATTGTATATTTTCCAGCTCACTTGACTTAGATGGTGGCCTATACAATAAGCAAATATAAATTGAGGAGGATTTTTTTACTTTGAGTTCAATCCACAAAGATTCATGTTTTGACAAATGACTCAAAACTTTAAAACAGAGATTTTCTTTTATAAACATAGCTACTCCACCTCCATATGAGTTCTATATTTTCTGATAACATTGTATCCATGTATAGAAATATCAGGATCAGAGATATCAAAATCAATTTTTGTTTCGTTTAAACATAAAATATCTAAATTGGTATCTTTGATCAGTATTTTAATAAAGTCTAATTTATTTCTTATACTGTTTACATTAAGATGTGCCATTTTGAGACCTTTTTTAGCTTGTATATATGTTTGGCAATAAATCTGGAACATCTGGGTAACTTCCACTCATGGTAAGCAAAATTTATCTTTGGATATACAGCTATTCTATCTTTGTTTGTGGGTAATGGTCCACACACAAACATCCATTGGACATTTCTTGTGGCATGATGAGTATATATGGATGTAGTCCCTAGTCTATCACAAATGTAAATGTTAAAATATACGCATATTTCTTACACTATAATATTATTACTACGTGTTCATCGGTTATTAATATTAAACATCTTTTCCATCATTATTTTCATCTTGCCACTAATAAATTAGGTAAGACAGATAAACATAAAACACTACCTAAACTGCTTTTTATGACTTTCAATCTTTAGTTTTCATTGCAGTATAATATAGTTTAATTTACCTGGTTGTCCTGAAAACGCAAAATGTCTGGAGGATGTATCTCAATGATTTTTACTTGATCCTCAGAATATGATAGCCATTGTGATGTGTCTATCATAAATTTATTCAAAAGTCCTTTAAAGATGGGTGCTTTATACATGATGTTGTTCGCTTCTGTTCTCACATTGCCATTGGATACACTTAGTATTAGCCAAATTAAGTTATAATATGTAGCTGGACTCGATCTGGAATGTCAAATAAATCTCCTGACCTAAAAAAATTGCACACCTGGATGACGAAGAAATGGAATTCCAGCTGACCAACCTTAGATGAGGGTTGCTTTCGTTTTATTTTGACCCGGGGGAAAAACCATTTTACATTTTTGTTAAAAATACAATATACAGGCTAGTTTTGCGGGTATCAAGTCTGAATATCGGCAATATCAGTTTCTACCCAATCAAATCTGAGAACATTTTAAACAAGCCAATCATTGCCTTGTAGAACGTCTCTCCTTCTAAACCGCCGCGAGTTTTTAAAACGCGAGTTTTTGAAGCGGAGACAAAACAAATTAACAAAAAGCTTGACGAAAATAAGAAAATCAATAGCAGTGCGAGTTTAGTCATTCCTCATTCATGCTTGCTAGTTGCTCAAGTATTAGCACTATAAGTAGTTAATTTAAGAAGCAGAAAATAATATTATCACATCAAGGATGACCTCAAATGTATTAAAAGAGAACCATGCTATTAGCAATAAGGTATATCGTTATTGTTATTTCTTTTGCATTCTGTATCAAATAACTATTTGGACATCTAAAAATTTTGATTTCATTTTCAATGACAGGCCATTTCAATCCTGTCATATCTTTCTTGTTTCTTCTTTTAGCTTCTGCAGCAGTTCTGATTTTTCAGTTAGATGTTATTTCTTTTTTGAGTATTTATATTATATACAGGTCCGCCATGGCCCCCCTATCCAGAAGTAAATTCTTCAAATCGTTTTTGTATTATAAAAAAGAAAGTAACCTTTGATAAGACTGAACATTTTTTGGGTTTTATTAAATCATCTTTCCATTCTTTGCATGTATATGTTTCTTTGCTAGTATGTATTTTACAATAACACTTCAATATTGTGTGTCAAATGAAAGTGTATCTGTCATCATCCAGTAAGGCACTTATTATATGGAACCAAGCTGGCCCAGCAAGAAGCGGGCTGCCTCAATATTCCGAACACTGGATTATTTGAATCCCCTGATTTTTCAAATTATTTCCTTTGTCTCTTGATTTTGCCTTAAGAAACTCTTTTAATTTACCCTCAATTTTTCGAACTTCGGTTTTTCAAATTCCCATTTTTTTTCTAACCTTTTTTAGGGTCCCTTTGAATGAATACACTAGACATTTCAAACTTTTATTTTTGCAAAATTCTGGAAAATAGGAAGCTAGTACTTGTATTAGAAAACAAGTTGTTTTTTTTTCCATTAAATATCACTATTTACAAAACTTCTTTCATTTTGCTTAACATTTGCTTACTACCAGTGAATGTAATTGTGCAGCGACACTTCGTTGATTTTATGTCGCGGCTTCATCTGCCATTTTGTTTGTTTATATTTTTGTGCTTAGCCACTGCCTTTTATTTTCGCTGATTCATTTTACAATATGATAGCCTGAACTGTGGAAATATATTCTTCCAGTGTTTGATACATGAAACACATGTCTCCTAATTGTTTGTAAACTTGTTTCTCGATGCTAGCTTTACTAGTTTTTTAAATTTCCATTCCCTTTTCTTTTTCTTTGTTGACAGCCTTCCCACTTATTTTCACTGTTGCTATATTGCAAATATCTGCTCTCAGGATCTAGTAAGAAACAATCCTTGTAAACTTCTCGCTTTTCCCTTTGAAATATAATATATCTGATATAGATAAATATTGTTGATAAGAATGTTTTTTGAAAAGATGTCCAAATTAAAAGTCTATGAAATAAATAGTTGATTAAATATGTGAATAAAAATATATCAAAGTACAATAGAAATATTGGTTACTGATTAAACTATTTCTCTTCTTTTTTTTGAAGAATATTAAGAAGGATATATATACCAGTATTAATTCTAGAAATTGCTGATAGGATACAAAATTTACAAAAATTGTAAATCTCTATTCTTGATAAACATGAGGTAATCACATATAAACAATTTGGCTTCAGAAATAAACATTCAACTAATCATACATTAATATCAGGAAACAGTTTTTGGCAACTTCTCTTATGAGACTTTTAAAAGGCCATTGGTACAGTTGACTGGCAGATACTACTAAGAAAATTGCAATACCGTAGGATTTGTGAAGTTGCAAATTTCTGGTAACATTTACACCAATATAAAGCTTTTTCCTGCGGTGCTCTAAAGATCAGTCCAAGGACCACTACTTTCATCAATTTACTTTAATGATCTACTAAATGCAATTTGCTTTAGTGATGTCTTTCATTTTGCAGATGACAAGTCCTTTCTTCGTTATCTGTTCCTAAAATTAGGTTTCCAGAAGAGCAATAACTGTGATGCATTATTTTATATATTTTTCAATTATTAGAGTCATATATAAAATTACAGTAACTTTGTTTTTATATGTAGATACCATCATCAAATGCTGGTCCATCAAAAAACATGTGTCCTCCATCTTCTACAGTTTTAACAGGCTCAAAAATATCTTCGGATAAGGAAAATGATAAAAAGTATGCTTACAGTATCAATACTTTCTCAACTATGTATTTGCAATCCTATTTCATCAATCTAAATGTATATTTTCCCACAATATCTATTTATAATAAATGTTCTGTCTGCAAATTACAAGCACTTAAAATTTTTAATTATATATTTGATTATCTGCCTTTTCAGAAGTTGGAGTCTTGCAGATTTTGATATTGGAAAACCATTAGGCAGAGGTAATTGTGTTTTTGTTTTTCTTATTTGAAAAGTACTTAAAATTAACCTACAGTAAAATTATAGTTTAATAAAATAATTTATATTCTTCTAAAAAACTTCCTCGTTGGAATATTGCTTGCAACTTTAATTTTTTAAGAACACCTTTTTTTTTATTAAACTCTTGTATTCAATACCCCTAGGCATTTAAACAGCCAACAAATAAGTATCTTATTGTGATATTGAAAACATTTTTTGATAGGAAAATTTGGGAGTGTATATCTGGCAAGGGAAAAGCGTAGTCATTTCATTGTTGCATTAAAGGTAAAGCATAAATATTCAATTAATGTTTTGATTTTGATTTTGACTCTTTTTTTTTTACGAAGTTTTGAAATGTTTAAAATATAAAAATAAATAAATCATGTAATGCTGTTGTTGTAGGTTTTGTTTAAATCACAATTAATGAAATCCTGCGTTGAACATCAGTTACGAAGAGAAATAGAAATTCAATCACATTTAAAGTAAGTTCTTTTAATATAATGGTCATACAGTTTAATAGACATGCTCAAATACTTAGTCCTAGGTTTCTAAAGTTGTCTATTTTCTGGTCTATTTCCTCCTCTTCATTTTCTATGTTATAAAAATCACAATTTTAGACATCCTATATTTAAAATAGCTTGAAAAAAAGGTTGAAATAAAATGCATGCATACTTCATTACTGATGGAATTTTAAGATTGCAGATTGGACTGAATTTTTTTTAATATACATAATGTTTGTCTTGAAAAGTAGAATTTTACTTTAAAATATGTACATAATTTTTTAGACATCCAAATATTTTGAGGTTATATGGATATTTCTATGATACAAAAAGAGTTTTCTTAATATTGGAATACGCACCTCAGGGAGAATTATATAAAAAGCTGACTAAAGAGGAACGGTTCAATCAATCAAGGGCTGCTACAGTAAGTGTTGTTACTATTAACCATATTTAATAAAAATTTTTAGGTGTTATTGGCTGTCCTACCTTTTTTTCTCTAAAAACATAGATGGCAATTTGTCATCATATATGCATATATGATTTGAGTTATAAAAGGGTAATCATAAATTTGTTTGACTTATAACTGCCATGTGTATAAGATCTTATTGTATTTGATGCTGAAATTTTAAGTTGTGTTTGGTAAGTAAGTTTTAGCTTTTTCATAAATAGAAATGTTGGATAATACCCGACGAAGCTTAACCAGCTAAAAAATAATTGCTATATAATATTATATTTTTACGGCTGGAATTTTTAATAATAAAAATAATGAGCAAATTATCATATTTCATTTTTAGTACACATTCTAGTGTTGTAATGATGATGTTGCATAATTACGCTCAGAGAGAATGTGTCTCTTATGAGCCTGATTGTAATTGAAGAGTATTAGCGCAAGGGCCATCTGAACAACACTCTATTTAGAATTAATTATAATTAATATTTAATTTATATGAAGTCCTTAAGAACTAAGTAATACGGTACATATCCAAATATTAATGCTTAATAGATTTATTGTATTTTTTACATATCAACAATTAAGGCACATTTTTAGTAAAAGTTTATTTCTATTTTTAGTATATTGGACAACTAGCTGATGCGCTTGAGTATTGTCATTCCAAAAAAGTTATTCATCGTGATATAAAACCTGAAAATCTTTTATTGGGCATGAATGTAAGTTTCAAGCTTCCATGCTGTATCCAAGTAACATGCTGGTCAGGATTTGAATGCTAAAAAAAATGGGCAATCTGAGAATAAGATTTTATGAAAATATGATTTTAATATTTTCTAGTACATAACATTGAATAATCACATCAAATTTTTGTAAAATCTTTTACACAGATTGGTAAGATTGGATAAACTTGTTTAATCTTTTCGAGTAGAATTAAAATTGTATGTTAGGACTGGCACATTTCTTATCAAATGAGGAAAAGGCAAAGAAAAGAAAATGTTGTCTTTTCACCCTTTTTTATTGGATACAAATACAATTTAAGATGTTATAGAAATGTGTAGACAGTGTATAGTCCTTTTCTCTTTTCTCATTGATTATTTTTTCTTCTCATTAACTGCAATTTGTGAAGGGAGAATTCGAATCCTGTTACTCCTCAAAAGTTGAATTTAATGCAACTTCCAAGCTGAAAAGATTTTTTATCTTAACTTTCTTTTGTTAAATGGTAATTGTTCGTTGCTTTTAGGGAGAATTAAAGATATCTGATTTTGGTTGGTCAGTACATGCACCATCTTCAAGGTAAGCTTTTTAATAGGTTCTAATACTCTTTTTTTATTATTATTCACAAAATTGATTGTAATTTCAAGTTTGTAAACATTATTTTCGATTGTAGACGAACAACTCTTTGTGGGACACTGGATTATTTACCTCCAGAAATGATAGAAGGAAAAATGCATGATGAAAAGGTATGTTACAGTAAAATCCAGAGAAAATGAAACAACTATGATCATCTCCAGTACAAAAACAAAAAACAACTTTCTTATCATCTGTAACTTAGACGTTTCCTTTGCTCTGTCTGATCTATTGACATAAACTTTTAGCAACCAAACAAGTGATTCGTGTTACCTTAGGTGGATTAAGTTTTTGCGAATTTTGCCCACACTCGCTAAAATAAATCCTTGTGATATTTTTAAAAAACCGTTGATTTGTTGAAATAAAACATAAATATAAATTAAATTTGTCACTTTCACTTTTACATACTTTAATACTGTGTGTTAGGGGTATCAAAGGAGTTAAGGAAACACATATTATTTTTACATATTTAGTTCTCAACACTTGCTTTCCTATTCTGTTAATATATTTGTTATTACTTCTCCCAAGGTTGATTTATGGAGCGTTGGAGTTTTATGTTACGAATTCTTAGTTGGCAAACCTCCTTTCGAAACGGAAAGTCATGAAGAAACTTACAAACTCATTTCATCGGTATGAAATATGACGTAAAATATATTAGATGTTTAGCGGACATTGGATAAAGTAACTTTTTGTTTCGCTTTTTGATTGGTAAAATGCAATAAGTTACACGAAACGACCAATTCAAACCATAAAATCATGCTATTTATTGGCAATTTAATTCATGCTAAATCACCATCCATGTCTCGAGCCAAAAGAAAATTTCATGTTTTCCAACGTTCAACATTTCTTTACAAATATCGAGGGTACTTCCATAATTAATTTAATTGCCAATGACTAGCAAAAAATTGAAAACAACAAAAACTGGTTTATTTTTAGTGTGCTCGAATTACAAATTTTTAATGTTTTGTATTTTATGGGTCTGTTTACACTTCATTTCTCGCTGTTTATCGTTTGATTAAGTTTCACTTTATTTCCAATCCTCTAGATTGCACTGTTAATGATTAACCAGTAGTGGCACTATTTCTCGTGCATTGACGGAAATTGTACTCGTTATAACTCGTGCAATTTATCGTTAATTGCACTCGACGTCATGCCATTACTAATACAAATTTAGCTCAAAATACAACAAAATTGTCGAGTATTTTTCATTCTCTAGCATTCATTATATCTGATTATTTTACGCTGGCTTTAGTTCACTTAATTCTTCTTCTTTTTTTAGGTCCGGTACAGTTTCCCTTCTTACGTACCTGAAGGTGCTCGTGATTTAATTTCAAAAGTAAGTCAACATCACTAATCGCAATGTTTAACAATCTCACGAATTTCCAATTTTGCAAGTGAATTTTCTTTTTACCAAAATTGTTTGTGTTTCGATAACTTTTCGTTAGACAATTTTTAGAAAATAATTTGTACTTTTATAATACAATTGTATTAGTGGATGACTCTTTTATGGGGAACGTTTACGCTAATTTTCTCTCTTTATCTTGAAATTTTCTTGAGGCAGAGATTTTCCATTGTATATGCTATTCGTGATTTTTTATTCCCACGTTCTTTTAATTCAAGCTATTGAAAAAGAAACCCGACGACAGATTGGCACTGAAAGACGTTCTTAAGCATCCTTGGATTTTGGAGAACGCTAAGACAACCAAAAGAGCTCCACCTGCTGGTAACGTGAATGCTCGTTCAAGTTCATCTGCTACAACTACATCGTCTTCATCGACGAGTAGTTAGTAGAAAGGTGATTTTCCTCCTTTCCTTGTGTACATCTCGTGCTTTCTCGGCAGATTAAACAATCTTGTTGCTGGCTGGACTTTGTTTGAAATAGAATAGACAATTGAAACCTCAAAGTATTTAAACTTTGATAGCAAGTGCAATTTCGAAATTTAATTGGATATTTTTGTTTTTAAAATTTCAACAAATAACGGGGAACGATATCGTTTTTCTTTTGTTTCCATTTTTATGTTTTGATTGATTGTTTTATTGAAATCGAAGGCCTACGCTTAATTTCTGGAGGTCGTCTTTCGAAAACATTTTGTTTTGGTCTTTGGTATGCCGTTGTTTTCTTACAGTATTTGCATCTATTATTTTCAAGAGTAAAAACTTTCTCTACTTGAGAGGGGGAGATATTTGTGACTGTATCTTTTTCTAATACATGATGTTTGGTACGTATTTTTAATTTCTTTCAAGGCAGTTGTTAGATCTGGTCTTGCTTTTAACGTTAATACTTTAAACCCTAACATGTTGTTTGCGCAAAATTGTTCGTCAAAATCTGTAGTATTTTATAAATTTTTACTATTTTATTTTGTCAAAATTCTTAATTTTTAAAATCTTTCAGTACTTTTTCAGTTTATAATTTCTCCATCACCTTTTAAGTTGCTAAATTTTGGAAAAACGTGAATTTCACCGAAAGAAATCAAATTTCCACCGAGATTCTGAAACTCTTTCTGAAGTATTGCGCGGAACTTATAACTGCCAACGTTGTTGGGTTAAAATGTACTTTTAATTTTGTAAGTTACATATTGTAAGCAACCTTAATCTAAGATTACATCTTTTAATGACTTTTGTCTTTACATTTGTCATTACATTTGTAGAACTGTCATTATTTTTATTTTGACTTGTAAATATATTTTATTAGAAGACAATAAATAAATAATTCAAATGAATCGATTGATTCCCTTTTAATCAGATGAAATGCTTTTCTTGTTTTGCATGGGTTATGATATCATCTGACAAATTTTGAAAATATAATTTTTTATCTATCATTATTACCTGAGTAGCATGTCAAAACCGTTGGTTGAAATGACGTCATAGCCGGTTAATATTTGTCGGTTTGATGTGTATTAACTAATATATTGTGGTTTTTCAGCAGCTTCTTTTTTTACTCAGATATAAACATATAAATTATATATATATAATTATTCATATACCAACCGTTCATTCGGTCATTACCTCTGAATGTTGACCTCCATAACAGTAGTTACGTATATTACAAAAAATATCGACATTTACTAATAATAACTGAGACGAGTACACAAACTTATGCAAGTATCTATAAAACTGATTTTTTTATCTTCATTGTTACCTTTTTCCCTTCTCCGTGCTTTTGATATCTGGAAAATATTTCTCTGTTTACTGTTTTTTATATCCGAGTAGTTTTTTGTTCATACAGTAAACTCCCGGTTACTTGAACCTCCAAGGGAGATAAAAAAATAGTTCGAACAACCGGGAGTACGAATAACTGAAAGTCTGCTTTAAAGAGGTCTATTTCCAGTAAATAATCAGTTTTCGTAGGACAATAAAACAGGGCAAGGCAAGACCAAAATAAAGGAAGTAAAAATGCGGAATAGCAGTTGGAACATGTCTTTAATAATGCTAATCTACAAAATATAACAAAAGAGTATTATTTTCTGTTAAAGTTCTGCGTTTTTTATGGAATATCAGCTACAAAATTTAAAGAAAAAAATTTTAAAAATGAAATAATTCAAATAACTGACAGTTTTATAGGTCACGGGGTTCAAATAAGCGAAAGCTCGAACAACTGAAGATTCGAATAACTGAAGGATTTTTGGTTGAACTTGTTAAAGAATATCCACACGGGGAACGAAAAACAGTTCTAATAAGCGGGAAGTTTATTGTATTTCGAACATAGCTTCAGTAAAGTTAACTCCATCTAGACTTATTTTAAAAGTTATTATTTTAAAAAGTCCAGCAAGTAAATAAAATTGAAAAGCATTATAAAAAAATCTTTTGCTATCCATCTCTAAAGGATCATATTAAACTACCCCTGTATAATTCATGTATTCCACGTTCTGGAGCTGTGGCCGAGTGGTTAAGGCACTCAACTAGTAACTTGCTGATCAGGGGTTCGAGTCTACTGCCGGTCACAGTGGCGAGGATAACCTCTCGCTGCTAATTGCCAAAGGTTTCCGTTGTAGGTGTTGCGCAACGAA